>PXOD01000149.1:0-80311 GCA_003012165.1 Paramyrothecium roridum | reverse complement strand
GGGGGGGGGGGGGGGGGCAGCCAAGGACGAGTCCGTGTGACGGGTAAACGTAAGTCAGGTGGGTACCAAAAGCGGTCCGCAGCGGGAGTGGCCTTTTGACTTCCTGGGCTGGCTTTTTGGGTTTGGAACGGTGAGGAGAATCCGGATACTGGAAAGGGAGAGATAAAATACGGCCCTCGGGACAGCGGAAACCTGGAATCCAGACGGAGCGTTTTTTTCTTCTTCCTTAGTGACGGTCTGTGTCCGTGGGATGGGAAACAGGACGAGATGGAAGACAGGGCGGGAGGAGGGGGGGAAACCCGATGACGTTGGTCCAGGAAAAAGCCCCGCCTTACGCCTAGAGTGAGGCTTCGCTGTGGCCGGTGGTCAAGTTCCAGGTTTCTTCTTCCTCTCCAATTGAGTTAGCGAGTGCACGGCGCAGCTGAGCAGCCAATTCCGACTCGTGACCCCCTGCGCTTGCAAAGGGCGCTGCTGCGGCCGAGTGGGTTCCCTCTCTGTTGTACGGCACTTTGAATCTTGGACCCTGAGGTCACCTCACAGATAGGACCTGCAGACAGGGTTCCGGACTTATGCGCGGCCTAGAGGCGAGGACAGACAGGACAAACCTCAGAAGGATTGAGGAGAAAAAAGGACGAGAAACCACAGAGCGTCGACCAAGGACGAGATGCACCATTTTATCGGCCCAGATACGGCATTGCTTAATAGATGGCTGGGCATCCGTGCTCTCCCCTCGCAGACGCCGTCGAAACCCAAGTGGGGGACGAGTGGCATGGCATACGGGAAGCAGGCCAAAACCCGGCTTCCAGAATGGCAGCAGGGGTAGCGTGGGCAAGGGGTCCTTGAGAAGCCATCTTGTCCTTCGCATCCAGGCCGAGGCGTTGGTGACCCCAAAGCCAAGGTCAACCGAGGAGCCTTGTGCGACGAGAGGCGTCAGATGAGCCTGGCTATGCTATCGCCGTAAGCCTCGTGCGCCCCTTGGCGTCTAGGCCAGTGAAACATGAAGCAGCTGTAGACATTAAGCAAAATGCCCGTCCCAAATTCCTCAATCTTTCCTTGTCGCATCTGTTCCCCAGGAATTTACACTCAACTTTCATGATTTGGCAAGCCACGGTACTCATCTCATCCCCAAGCTCTCCGGCAAGGCTGCCCCCGTCACCCGCGGCCAACCACCACCAACACTAGTACAGCCTAAAAGATCCACCATCAACCTCGAACCCAAGGATCCCCTCGCCAAAATACCCCTTCCATATGCTAGTCTTTGTTCTTAGCGCCCTCTTGCCTCCTCACTTTTCGACCTGATCATGGGCTCTTTGGGCATCCAACGTGTCAATTTGCGCTCGCCCAAACCCATCTACTTGGCGATCAGGCACGTCGACAGCAACGATCTCTGTGAGCGACATGCACAATGACGACTGGTCCGCTTTATATATCTTATCTACCCGAAGTTCTCCAGCATTAGCCTATAGTAATATACCACTCTTATGACCAATTGAAGACTACATAATCTTCTAATATATTATCAATGTAAATATTAAGTAAAATAAATAATAAAATTATTATTGTTTTAAAGAAGACTTAAAGAAGACTTAAAGAAGAAGCGCTTCAAGTTCTGTAAGCAATAAGTAGTAAGTAAGTAAGCTCCTAAGCACGGCCTCCTCTTAGTAAGTAAGAGCTTTCTGCCAGTATCCCGCTGCAAGCAAGCTCTTCGAGTATTCATCTCTCCAGAAGCGACAATATCTGCCAAATGTATCTAAATTGAACTCACTACCCATCAAATTTTGCTCGGGAGACGCAACCCATAGGCAGCATCGATTAGGCAATTACTCTACTGCGATCACCTTATTGTGAGATATAACCTTCTGCAGTGCTGTGGTTCCTGCCATGGCCATCTTCCAGGAAACAATAGCATTTTAGCGACATGACACAAACCATGGCTCTGATCCCAGTACTCCTTGACAAGCACCGGCGTCAAACAACACAACGCAGCCCAGGGCTCCGCCTCCTATGCATCCATTTGCGGTTGTAAACCCTAGCGCTCCTCAAGGCAGCATTTCATTAAACTCCTACCGAGTTTCAACAGTCAAAGGACACTATAGTCATCGCCTATCTTGGGCAATCGGGCCTCTACCTTCCCTCCTAAATGAGCTCCTTAGATCTAGCACTAGATTGGGAATATTGTATCAAGGACTCTGCTCTATCGCTTTGTAATATAGAGCAATGGCCTGGACGACGCATTCGGCCAACTGCTTCTGATTTTCAGATAGGCAAACTATCTAGCTACCGAGCGCCCCAAAACGTATCTATGGTGCTGAAGCATCTGGCTCCTCTCTACACAGCGGTAGCAGCATGCACTACTTCTTGAACCTTGATAAAGACCGTGGTTCTTGCAATGAAGTCTTCGCTGCTTTAGATCCTTGGTAGGCCCTATCGGCCGCTAGATGTGATATGAACTCAAACGAACTACAAAATAGCTCAAAGACCCCAATCATGCTTCGAGTCCTGCTTCACCTTGCATCTCCCATCGCACTATCGGAAATGCCACGCGCTCTAGTACCCCGCCAACCATGAAGCCTACAAACCACCCTATGGCCAGCACAACAGTATTGAGGATAATCAGGATGATTTGGTCATCTCCTGGGCTACCTCAAAGGGCTTGAAGTACTTGACCTCGGCAATCTCTCCTTGGAAACAGAGTGATGGATAGCTACCACCATCGATCCTTAGCTCAGTCGATACGAGTTGGCTACGCATTATACGCCAAGCTTCAATAGCAGCCTGGCGTCGTAGTCGGGACGTGACGGGGTCTGGATAGTTGCAGCATAAGCAGTCGGTGGGTTCCCAGGCCATTGCTACATGTGAGGGACCGAAAAGTGTTCGTATAAGGCACCCAGAAATCACAAAAAGATTAAAATATACTCCAAAGCCACAGGCCGAAGCGGTAACTAAATTGCTATATTAGGACTAGCGCTCCCGAAGGTTTGCGGGAGGACCCGCTTTCCAAAGCACCGGTATTGCCTAATCCGAATATCTGGGATTCTCACCACCAAAACTTTCTCAGGACCTCGTTGAAGCTATTTAGCAGCCAGCATAGATAGCCTGTGCGAATAAAGTATAGGTATCAGCATGGTTAAGGTTCTGAGCTGCAGTCAAGCTGCGAATATAGTTATATCCGTAACCGCTGTAGTCGCTGGTGCCCTTGACCTGGGTGAGATGGGTCATCTCGTGAATGATGGTCGTGGCACGGTCTTGAGCGTGGCAGGTGCGAGACAGGGCAGGAAGGCTGTTGAAGAAGATGCCACAGTAGCCCTGGATGCTCAGGCTCGGCACAGTATAGGCAATGACGCCGCTGCTGCATGCGTTGTAGACGTCGGTGCAGTAGAGGCGCGAGTTACCACCGGTGGTGGAGCTGCACTCGGAGGCAACGCGGCTGAAAACAGTCGAGACGGTGTTGCGGACGCTGGTGGTCGCAGACTTGAAGTACTCGGTAACCTTGGCAGCAGCGCCTGAAGATGCAGCGGTCTGAGCTGCGCGGGCGAGGGTGGCGCAGCTACTGATGGCGGAGCGCACAGCGGTGCCGGCGGTGCCTGTACAGTCGGACTGGACAGCAGTACGCTTCTGGTGCCAGGCAACTCGGACAGCTGCGGCCTCCTCGCCGTTGACCTCGGCCTCGACGGCGTTGGACTCGTAGCCGACGGAGCCGATGAGGGTGTTGCTGTTGGCCTCGGCGAAGGACAGGGCGCCAGAGGCGACAACGTTGACCTTACCACCAGCAGCGAGGTCATAAACCTCAGCAATGTCAAAGGTCACCTCGACGGACTCGCCGGCGGGAATGACCTGGAACGCCTCATTGGTGAGGCTGTCGACGGCCAGGCGAAGACGGAGACCGTCGAACTCAAGAGGCTTGGCTAGATATCTCCTATTAGCCGGCTATCTTACGGAGATTTGGAGAGAATATATGGCCCCTTGGAGCCATTCATATGGGTGGGTGGCTAACTCACAGTCAACAGTGACACGAGCCTTCTCGACAGCGGCGTTGTCGAGGAAGCTTCCAGTCTTGAGGACCTTGAGGTTGTTCTTGCCAACGTTGGTGACGGTGGCCTTGACCTCGGAATTGCCAACAACTTCAAGCTTGACGTCCAGAGGAGTAGGGGCCTTGCCGGGGGCGGCAGCGGCCAAGGTGGCAAGGGTAAGACCGGCAAGGAACTTCATGTTGAACGGAGGTTGGCAGAGTATACGAGCAAGTGCTGGCTAATGGCTGCTGAGCTGTTGCTTGGTTTCACATTCTTGAGCGGGAAACTCAAGCCTCTTATATAGTCGTCGAGGTTTAGCCAAGGCGTAATTGTGAGAGTTTCTCCTATCCGCACATCGGACATGTCTCCACATGGAGACCATCATTCAATCGCCGGAGCTAGGGGAGTTATCCATCTGCCGATCACAACATGCCAATAACCATAATCACTTTCCTATCCAGGGCTCATGGGGTGTACGTGATGCCTGCCTTTGCTGCAAGAGATCCACAAGTGTCGACGCAATAGGCCGTGAATAGATTTGTTATCAAGACAGGCGACGACCCTCGACTATCTTGATGCCGAATACCCGGAGATCCGTGAAGCTGGCTCTCTTTTCAGACGTTGGATACTAGAATTCTTTCAAGCACCGCTGTTCAGATATGTCCAGAACTTTAGCTTAACTGTTCTAAGAGGATCAGATGAATCCGTTGTGTAGACACTCAGAGAGCACTAGCTGTGAAAGAAACACAATTGTCTAATTAATGCGATATCGCTGTCGACACATTAACGCTGTACTCTCAAACAGCCTACTCGAAACCCAAGTCTCCTTCCCAAGTGGTCATCGTGCACAATCTTTGGTCTCGTAATGTTAAGTCGCCTGCTTTTCTGTGCATTGCGCATCCACCAGCGTGGAGCCAAATCCATGATACCCTGTTTGCAAAAGGTGAGTTTCGACAAATTAATGATGGGTCGTCTGGTGTAGTCTAAGATGTCTACCAAAGAATCCGATTCAAAAAGGAAAGTCAAGCGACACCCTGAAAAGAATGTATCCATGCATAAGGCGGCCCCCCGGCAGGAAGAGTTCCGGTTGCCGTCTTGGCAGCAGGTCTCTCCCCGAATATTGAGACTGGCCCATCTCCTCTTAGAGAGCACGTATCAAAGCAAGGTGAAGGGCAGTTGTGATATGGCTTTCAAGGCCCAGTAAAGATCATCGTGCCCAATTGCATAGGAGGATTCGACAATCTGATAATAGATCTCAGCTCTTGAGCCCATTCCTCCTAAGTTGGACCGTTGAGATGGACAATGGCCCCAGGTTGTTCCATGCATTCGGGACGATCCGATAACCGAAGCTTGGCAGAACAGACCTATGGAACGGCCAGTCACCTTTGCTTAGCCGTATAGTCTCTCGCGTGCGCCGTATGCTTGGCTGCTGAATGATGAACCTTTGACAGCTTGGCGCCCGACTTGACCAGTGTAACAACCATCCGGGGCGGCTTTGGCACGAGATGTGGGGATTGTGGTGCAACTGCCGGATGCCATCTTGGCGTGGAGAAAGAACAACGTCGCCGAGGGCTTGCGATACGTGCTAACGTTGACCGAATCCGCACACCTTCCTTTCTCGGCGAGGGTGCAGTCATTAACTTGATTCATATGCAATACTATCAGATTGCAGCGGCTCCAGCAAGGGGAGGCTGAAAACACATGGTGCGACAAGCGCCGGAGCAGCGAACCCAACAAGGAAGTTCACGAGGCCGTGTTGCGCGATGCCCTCGGAATCACCACATTCACGATGGGAGGGGCGCCCCATCGCTATCCTGGCGCATGATCTGAGCAGAGCAATCGGCTCCAGGCATTTGTTGATAGGCGAGCGATTCTCCATCAATCCTCTGTCTGTTCGATGTTTATGATGTGACACTTGATGACAGTGCATAATAAGCATTGTTTCGTCGGCGGCTGAGGAAACGGATGGGGCGGACGCTCCGAGGTAGCATTTGACGACCTTCCGATCTCGTAGCTGATTGTTCCCCAAGTCGCCGTGTGTGGAGGCGCCCGGGAGCGGGGCTTCATCGGTAGTGAAGATCGCCCAAGGTTGCCGTTGAGTCGCGAGAGTGTTGCCTGGTACCCGTATCTCTCTCTTCCAGCATTGTCTGCCAATTTGGATGCCTTGGTTGGGCTTGGCTTGGCTTGGCTTGGCCAGGCCAGCTTGTCATTTCGACCCCGCGCCTCTGGATGATTGAACACTCGACAACATCAATAACGACACCAACGAAAAGCCGACTCGGCCGCAGCGAAAGCGAAGAACTGCGAGCTCACCTAATCGTCGACCCCGTCACCCCGTCTCATCATCCATGACTCTCCTCCGTAGTGGGCTCAGCTTTCGGATTCTACTTGGAGTGCTCGCCATTGTCACGGTCGTGTGGTTCAGGGGCGGGTTTTCTGGCTCTGTCGATTTAGCATCGTCCATGATGGAGAGCCGAAACACAGCAAGCCTGGTAGACGGCCTGGCCGTCGCTTTGAAGCAGTCCGATACCTCGCCGCCGACCATCACTGTGACGGTCACCAACAAAAATCCAGAAGCGGTCACGTTTGTGTCTTACGAGTCGCCGCTCGACCCCATCGCATTCCAGCTTGGCCTCTTGTCCATCACGCCTGCTGGGAAGTCCGAGCCTCTGGACTACCCTACGATCCAGGCTCGCAGGAGGTGGCCTCCAACGGCAGAAGAGCTCATCAGCATTGCACCGGGGGACAGCAAGGAGAGCCAGATTGTGATACGAGAGAACATTGTACCGAAGGAAGATCTCGGAAGCAAGGCGTCAGTTCAGCTGAAGGGCACGTGGATGAAAGTCTGGGCGCAGGCCAAGAGCGAATCTGTCATTTCGTCGCTCGAAAACGGGTCTTCGAGCCCTGACGTATTTTCGGGTACTTATGAGTCGGACGCCCTCGTCGTGAACATAAGCTAGGAAGACGGTGGTCTTCTGGATCATGATCATGATGAATCCACGAATTGAGTACATTAGCATTTGTTATTAAAGTGTATGATCTATTCCGATCTAACTATCGTTGTTTGTTGGTCGATGGACCAGCACAAGGGTCTGACTGCAAACCCTCGATGAAATGCCACAGGGTTGATTGCATCCGTGCTGAGGACGGTGCAAGGAATGCGCTATAAGCATGCAGGCAGTCAACCAGCGGCAAGTTCCAGGGGATAGGAGCATCCAAGCCAGCACTATCGTTGTAGTATGGCTATGTGGGCGTATGCTTTCAAACATCCCACGGTACTGTAGGATTTTGCATAGACCACCTTAATACAGTACTCAAAGCAATTAGGTCAACGGGTTGAGGAACTCAAAGAACTCAAAGAGGCTACCGGTACATTTATCATGAATTTTGTCAAACAAACCATGTACAGTGCTCACAGCCTTATTGTTACAGTAATAGGGTAGAAAGGTACTGGTAGCCCAACCCAGTGCTGTACCAGAATAAAGTACACAAGGCTACCGGTAGCGTTCTCCTTTCATCACACCACTGTACAATGTTATTCTTGGATTTTTCATTCTTCAAATGTAAGGGGAGAGTCTGGTGAAGGCATTTTCATCCAGACCAAGCGGTGGAGAGGCCTAGCGAAGGTCTACGCTCTAGCACGGGATGAGACTGGCTTAAAGCATCCCAGAAACGCCTTTGACAGGCTGACCTGTGCGTAGGCGCTGGTGGGGCTCCTATTGTTCACTGAAAACCCAGGGTCAACTCGTGGCTCAATCACGAGCCACGACAAGACAACGTCGAAACAAAGCACGCTCGTGAATCGGAGCAAACATGCACTTGAGGCCCTGTCGACAATCACTTTAAAAACAGGCGGCAATGTCTTCTGTTGGCCTTGCCCGAATCACAGTCTACAGGTAACCAGTTTCATGCTCACGATTCCACAATGCTAAAACGGATTATAGCCATGGTTCGCCCTGAGGTCATTGTGAACCCAAGCACTCCGATGCCGAAAGGATACGGGTTCCTGAAGAAAGGCTATGCCTACAAGACGGCTATGTGTCGGCGCGAAACGCATGCTGCCAACAGGACCTTATTTGTGGTCAAGGACAAATCACAGATCCTAGGCCTCAGGGCTCCAATATGGATCCTCCGAAAAGTCGGGGAAGCGGAGCGCGAGTCTCGGGCTGAGAGGCGGGAAAATGTTGCTAAGCGCGACGATCAAATGGACAATAGATTCCGGCAAACACTTGAGAGGATGTACCCGCGTATACCTCAGCAGGATATCGGCCAGATTGTAACATGTGCCATGCGGAAACGCAGCGGCAGAGTCGGACGGACAAGCACATTGCCCTTGGAAAAGAAAGTCCACCTGGCTGTGGCCGCTCATGCTCGACACCGGCACACGAACTACGAGAGGCTTGTCCGGGAAATGAGTCGTGACAAGGCCAGAACTGTCGTGTTTCCCGTCGTCAAGAAGATAGTTACTCTGTGGAAGGGGGAGACTGGCAGCGAAGAAGACCCGATATTGCTGGACGAATCATCTTCTGACGTCGAAATTGAGGAGGAGAACGGGGACCATGTGAAACAGAACAGCCCTCAGGAGGCACCATCAGATGAACGAACAGGGAAGATGTCAAACACCAACACGACTGCGTCGCAGGTTATCCCGATCCGCGAACGCGGGGAAAGCGCCAGACGCGGTAGGGGCCCGACGTGAGCTAGATCGGAGCGATCGAGCAGTTCTGAATATTTCATCGCCAATTCACAGGCGAGGATCAAAGGCTTGACAGATAGAGCAATATCAGCTAAGAAACAGATTTGGGTTGTTCAAAGCATGACGGGCTTGTCGCAAGCCCTGAGCAGTGACGATAGCATGGACCGCTTCATGGAAAATCATGACTGGGTTTTTCTTTCTTTTTGCTCATGTGCATATGACTTGCCGGAGGAATGCTGGAAAGGCACATTTCGGGATAGTAATCGCACACATCACCTCATCTGAATCTACCTTATGACACTGCAATCGACCACGTGCGTCACCCAATTCTCCAGACGAAGTGTCCGCCGCTGGTCCTGATGCAAGATGAACTGCGGAGGCACGCATCTCACTGCTGAAAAGACAAGCCACACAAAGAAGGAAAAAGGAAAAATAAGAGTTGGCGCCAAGACATTTGTTTGGCAGTATGTTTGAAACAGGCGAACTGTCGATCATTAGGCCCCCAGCCGGCCCTGGTCCACATTGTCAATGTTTCACGGCAAGTCTAGATTACATTGCCCATGTCCCTGCGGGCGCCCAAGTTTGGACAGTGTTGCTCTATAATTTCTTTAAAGGGCCGGATCGATCAAAGCCAAGGCGATGCCACTGGTAATATACGCACCTAATTCCGCGCTTACCACTGATCCGGTATAAATCGAGGGCGGGATGTGAGGCCGGTTGGCCATTGCTTAATCTTAACCGCGAGAGGAGTCGTAGCGCCATTCTGCGTGCCCGACAGACGTCAATCTAATTAGAAGATTAATAGTCCGGATCATTCGGTCCTTGATCCGTATGTTTCGTGTAAAGTAAACCTTATCGACGGCGCCAGCAGAGACGAGCAAGGATGAACAGTAGCAAGCTCTTAAGACCACCACGCTGACCGGAATGCTCCCCTGACGATAGACGCCCACGACAAGCGGTCACTGCTGGACACGACCCTAGAAATGAGGACAAGCCCAGGAAGCTCCGGCAGTTGTCCGGTGGCTGGTCCAACCGTCTCGACAAACGGGCTCGTGCCGTTGCGATGGAAGCCCAAAGCGTTGGCGGCGTGGGGCGCGTAATTTGGAACAACCCACGGGAAGCCCAGAGGTGAGTGCGTCCTTGCGCCTGCTAACCCCCAGTCCTCGACCCCCTCTTTCGGTTCGCCTGCCAGGCCTGTGCCGCCGTTAATTGCAGGGATGGCCGTCTGTATAGGGTGTTGGTCGGCGAATGGGAACCCCATCCGTGGGGTTCTTCGGTTGGGTTGGGTTCCCCTGCTTGGTTCCTTACATGGGAAAATTCCCCTGGGTTCGTGAAATTCGAGCAGGACCCCGGCCTTCTGGATTTCGGTTGCATACGATAGATGGCCGAGAGCTTTTTCTCCCTTTTCTTCCCTTTTTCTTTTCTTTTCTTCTTCTTCTGCTGCTTCTGCCTGGACACGCGAGAGCGATGAGTGCGACATTGTTTCGTTTCGACACTCCAGCTGACGTTTGTTTCAGAAGGTGCTCGGGTGGGCCGGTGGTGGCTCTTGTTTACTTTCCCGCGGCCGTGACGTCGAGGCGGCTTGCTTAGTTCCCGCAGCTACCGCCAAACAGCCAGCTAACTAACAGCGCCGCGCGCCCCGGCCTGTTCAGGACAGGAAGAGAGCAAACAACTCTTTACTACGACGCTGAGCGACTCTGCGGATTGCTCGCGGCAAACCAAACTCTCCGGCAGAGAGACTTCCTGTCTCGCGCGCCCCCTTGGCTTCCAGAATGGACGACTCCCAGAACCGTTCCAGCGGGCTCCCTCGATTATCACGGTTACCATTGCCCAGGCCGACATCTGGCATTCCCAAGCCCGTTTCTGCCCTTCCGAGACCGACCTCGCTTCGCCCGGCACCGTCACGGGAGAGCTTGGTCACGAGAAGTAATACGACTACAGCAGCTACCTCTGCTGCCGCTACCGATGGCCGCAACCAAAGGCTTCGTAACTCCGTCTCGCGAGATCACCTCCGCTCCAGCATCGGTAGCGGAGATGGCCCAGCCCCGCGCTTGCGTGCTTCGGTATCCCGAGACCAGCTGCGTTCGAGCACGCTCCGAGCCCCTGCCCCGAAAGTAAAGTCACAGCCACCGGTAGCCTTCCCTCGGGCCTCGAGCATTGGTCCGTCTAGCCAACGACGATCGAGCAGCACCCCTCGCAAGCCCAACAATGAGCTTTCTCCTGAGCTTCAGTCCCCCTCCCCGGACTCCGATACCTTCATAATACCACGCCGTCTCACCTTGACCAGGCGCCCCTCAGAAGTCTCGACGATGTCTCCAATCCTAGATCCCAGCTCCAGCTCCTACGAAGCAAGCAGCGACGGCCGCCCCGCCTCCAGCTCAACAGAAGAGAGCTCGGCCTTCGAGACAATTAAGTTCCGCTCGAGTATGAGTCGACCCTCGCTCTCGGAGCGAACCATGGAGACGCTGGCCCAGATACCTTCCTCGCCAGCCGTGAGGAAGAAGTCATCAGCCTTCTTCGACCAGCCCAGACCCAAGTCTCGTGGTAACAGTGTTAGCTCGCGACCCGGCTCGAGCTACAATTCAGACGGGTCTACTCGATTCTCATCCAAAACGCCCAGCCGTCCCGGCTCTAGCGCTGACCACCGCGACTCTTCCTTCGCTTCTTTCAGATCTTCTACGACATTCAAGGCGCCTCCGACTTCCAGCGATGGCCCGCCCCGGCGTTTACCCCCTATCCAAACTGGTAGAACTCCCAATTCTCAAATGACACCGGTGAGGGCATCCATGCCCCCTCCAGCGAGAATATTGGCTCTAGATACTCCTTCTGGTGATGATATGTCGAGTCCCAGCCCTAAAAATAGGAGCACTTACGGAAATCTACACGCTAGAGCAGGATCACAAACCGTCGCAGCCAGGCCGATGAAGAAGAGAACTTCTATACAAGGTCTACAAAGGAAGCCATCGCTACCGGCCTTCGGTCAACCCGCCGGCACCGATGCATCGAGAAACGTTTCTTCCAACTCGTCACAGTCGGTGAAGAGCTCATGGGACGGAAGCATCCCATCCGTTTCTTCTGCATCGACTTTGCTGACTGCAGACTCCGCTGAACCGAGTCTGCTGTCGAATAGGAAATCATCCGCTGCGTTACGGGAGCATATCGCCAAGGCCAAGGCGGCAAAGCGCGCCGCCATCAAGCAGTCGGCAGCATCCGAGATCAAGACAACGGACCAAGATACCCTGTTAGTACCGGTTGACGATGGTTTCGATTTTGGTGTTTCCCATGACGACCCCTTCAACTTACGGAAGGGAGAATCTCCCTCCAAGAAAGTCCTCAGCCAACGAGTTTCTGCCGCGAGGACGACCGGCAGACTCAACATTGCAGCCATGGGTCTGAAAGAGATACCACTTGAGGTGCTGAAGATGTATGAATTGGAGAGCATAGGCACTTACGATGGAAGCTGGGCGGAGAGTGTAGATCTTACCAGATTTGTTGCTGCCGATAACGAGTTTGAGACGCTGGACGATTTCGTCTTTCCTGATTCTAGTCCTGAGAGCTTACAAGATGAAGAGGGCGGCGGCAACATTTTTGGAGGCCTGGAAACGCTGGACCTGCATGGTAATTTGCTGGTCAGCATACCGATTGGCTTTCGCCGCCTCTCACAGCTCACTTCCCTTAACCTTGTAAGATAAATCTCTATACGATTATCCGCGCATCGATACTAACTCGCCCAGTCTTCGAATCGCCTAACCAACAACACTATCGATACTATAGGTCAAATGACCAGCCTTCGCGATCTTAAGCTGGCGAACAATCTCCTCTATGGGCCTCTCAGCTGGTCAATATCCAACCTGACATCGCTGGAAATCCTTGATCTGCACGGAAACAATGTTTCAGCCCTGCCACGCAACATCGGAAACATGTCGCGGCTGCGGATTCTGAACCTCAACGAAAACAGCTTCGAGGCTCTACCATTCGATGGCTTGGCGAGACTGCCTCTGACCGAACTTCTTGTCAAGAAGAATAAGCTGTCGGGCACGCTGATTGAGGATGCAATTGAATCATTGCCGCATTTGCAGACGCTTGATGCTTCGTCAAACCAGTTGACGAGATTGGTACCGCTGGGTTCTGCTATCGACTTGCCAGTGCTTCACGCCCTCTCCTTGTCTATGAACAGGCTGCAAGGTCTTCCAGACATGACCTCGTGGACCGGTCTTCTCACACTCACTGTGGATGAGAATTCACTATCCAGCATCCCTCACAGCTTCACTAGTCTTACAAAGCTGCGCCACGCTGATTTCGCCAGCAATGACATTCGTGTCATACCCCCGGAGATCGCTCGGATGGATAACCTCTCCTTGATTCGCTTGAGCGGCAACCCACTCCGAGATAAGAAATTTGTGTCCATGACGACGGATGAGTTGAAGGAGGCCCTCGAGGGAAGACTGGAGCCGCCACCGCCTTCGCACGAACATCGAGATCAAGCTTCTATCACAGACATGACAGGAGCCTTTGGTCACATGAATATGATTGCCAATACCCCGACTGAGACGGCTACGACTATGGGTCAGGAGGATGAGGATGGAATGTCTGATGTCGACGATGACTTTGCCACCCCGCCAACATCCGTTCCTCAATCTCCCCGCTCCAGGTCTCAGACATTGTCTAGCCTTCGCTCTCGGTCACAAACTCTGTCGAGCGAGACTTGGCCCGTCAAAGCTGGTGGCCTCCTCGACAGATCGCGCACAGAATCGTCGTCGCTACATCCGGTTATATGTTCGCGGATCGTATCTGAGCAGCAGGTCAAGCAGGTGCATCTGCAGCATAATTTGTTCACGGCAGTGCCAAACTCTTTGAGTTTCTTCGCCGAGACCTTGACACTACTATCCATGGCGAGCAACCAGATGGTAGGCGAGACTTATATACAAGAGACGATAGAGCTACCAATGCTCAGGGAGTTAAATCTATCGTCAAATCACATTACAAGCATGGCACCGTTGACCAAGTTTCTCCATGCACCAGTGCTGGAGAAGCTCGACATTTCACTAAACAGAATCAATGCGTTGCCGCTTGATCTAAAGGAGGCATTCCCCGACCTTAAAATGTTGCTGGTCAACAATAATCATTTAATTGAACTCGACCCCGATGCCATTCGAGGCCTAAGGATCGTGGATGCATCAAGCAATGACATTACGCATCTGAACCCGCGCATCGGGTTGTTGGGTGGTCAGGGCGGTTTGGAGAAGCTGGATGTTATGGGCAACAGGTTCCGTGTGCCACGGTGGAACGTCCTGGAGCGCGGGACAGAAGCGACGTTACGGTGGCTGCGAGGTCGAGTGCCGATAGCCGAGATGGCAGTGTGGAGGACGGATAATAGCGACGATGGCACTGACGATACGGAATAAAGAGCTGGAATCATTCTAGAAGCTGGTATCCACGCTGTGCCAGGGCGCCGTGAAGAGATCTCGGACTTGTGAGTGAAGTGAACGAAGCGATGGGAGTCATTGGTCTAGGTCCCTATGTTGAACGGCACGTGCCGTTGAAGGGGAGGTTGCGTATGATGACGCCGTACATGCTAATGTGAAAGATACCAATTTATGTTTTCTGTGGCGTTGTTATGGATGGGCTGAGCAAGGTTAAATTATGCATAGGAATAGAGATGACCCCTTTGGTATGCTGTCCACGCGCAAGAGTGTTGAAAGTGAGCGGAATAGAGCTGATTGTGGCTTATGTAGGGGTAGGGACAGGAACGGGACGGATGAGATGGGCGGCTCTGAAACAGTTGTTCTGTGTGGAAGTTGAGGCATATGGATTCTCTTCGTGAAGTTGTTGGTTAAAGAGAGAGAGAGGGAGAGCAATATTACTCCCTTTTCATTCATAAAAAAGGGTCTTGTTATCCATCAGCCCACAGAGCATTTATGCCCGGATTAAAGTGTGGTGCAATCAATACTGTACCTTATCTTAGTCAACCAAGGCAGATACTTGTAAGTGGATGTCACATGGAAGGAACCTGGACGGTTAAGACGAAGTGACTCGGAGTGGATAAACCAAGGGCCGTCCTTTCAAGCCTCAGCGGGCCCTGGCGCTGGTAGCGGCACAGCTGGAAATAAGGTAGTTAGTGGGTGCTGGGACAGCCCTGGACACCCCAGCTAGGTATTTGACCTTGGGGCCTAGAGGTAAGGAGGTACCTTAGTCCCGTCTGGTTGCTTTGCCTGCCAGCCACTCCAGTTTCTTTTTCTCTCCCTAGCAACCAATCCAGGATCGTCGAATACAAGCACCAACCACTTCCCATCCCCGTCCCCAGCCCTCCGCCCGCCCGCAGCCAAGTAAGGAAAAAAGAGCCGTGCTTTGCTACGTGCAGTCCACCGCCGCCGTTGTCGTCGCCTCTCCGCCTGTCGATTTTTTGGAGCCACTGCACTGCGCTACGCTTGCACCCGAGGAGCGCGTCGGGCTGCTGTACATATACGGCCGTTTCGAACTGGGGTGCCGAGCGCTGGTGCTACTGGGGTTTCGGTGCCAGAGGACGCCCCAAGGTCAGGCATCTCCACAGTGCTTGGGCACGCCCACGTCGAAAGCTTCTCCGGACACCGACGAAACCTCCATGGCCTCGATTGTTTGCGGTCGGTAGAAAAAGTCAGACTCAGAACCCACCCCTGTATTTCCAGACATCTCGAGACATTGCGTCCACCGCGCCCCGTCGCATTATCCCATTGTTCACATCCCACATCATGGCTTCCGCTATGGAGGTCGAGGCTCGACAGCCGAGTCAAATCCTCCCCGACGAGCAGAGCATGAGTCCGATTGAGCCATCGACACCGCTAGAAACAGGACCTCCCGACTCTTCTCAGGTCACGCTGCCCTCTACCGAGATCCCTCCTTCGCCCATTGAACCCAGCGAGTCGTTCAAGACGGAGGTCAACGACGACCGAGCTGCCACCACCGTCATCCCTTCGTCCCTGACTCCGCCGCCCTCGACCCAGGTCACCGCGCACAATGGCAACGCCCGCCGTGCCTACTCCAATTCCCAACAAACTACCTTCTTTTCCCCTCCCGCCACGATCCTGGCGGCGATGCGTGATCGTGAGGTCGGATCGGGCTACGAACCCCCCTCACCGCAGCGCGTCCTCGAAGCGTCTGCCGACCAGCTCCGAGCCATGCTGCAGAGCTGCATTGCTGAGCACCAGCGCCTGAAGATGGAGACGGCGCACCACAAGCTGCAGAACAACCTGCTGAGCCTGCAGGCCGATGAGGACTCCAAGCGAGCTGCCGTAGAGCATGACATGGTGCGCAGAGAAGTTGATGCTCTCCGAATGGCGGAACACTCCCGCCAGGCAAGGCGGGAGCTCAGCACGGCATCCGACACCCACCACGCAAAGTACCTGCAGATGAAGACGTGGTACGAGGCGGCCATGGAGGAGAATGAGATGCTCCACCGAAAAATGAAGGTGGCCAAGAAGCTCATCCAGCAGAAGGAGGAGGAGACCATCAGCCTCAGCGAGGAGAGGGACATGCTATTGACCCGCATCCGCGAGAACCGCGAGCACTTCCAGTCGCTGTGCAGCCCTGGAGGCATTTTCCACAACATCTTGACGCCGAAGCAGCAGGCCGTCTCGACCCCACAGCAACACCGTGCGACTCCACGTCAAACACCCAAGTCGGTACGCCGCGACGAGCGCGAAGAGCATGGCTTGTCAGCGCTTCTGCAAGCGATGAGCCAGGATAACAACGCCAACAACAACAATAGTGCCCCGTCGACGCCGATTACCTCACACCGCCTAGCGCCCCGGATCGTAGGCAAGCATCACCGCAACTCCCAATCCATGTCCTCGCTTCCTACCACCCCTCTGAACCGCCCGAATGTCGGACATTCGGGTCTGCTGCCGTCGGTGGATCTGGTGCCCCAGACAGAACCTCCTCGACGATACGGGCAAAGACATGCTGTGCCCGTCACTCCTGTAGCAAGGCCGGAGCACCGACGACGGAAAAGTCGCGAGAGCACCATCTCAGCCGACGACAACGAGGAGCTCGCCAGACAGGCCCTGCAATCCGTAGCAGCGGCTCAGTCGTTCGCTTCACGCGGGACGAGGAGCTCACGGCGAGGGAGCCCGCGGGAGAGTCGCCAGGCCGACGAAGAAGTTGTTGAGGATGAACTGGCGGATAGCCAAGCGACACAGGCAGCCACCGAAATGCTGCGTCGTGATGCCCGTCAGAGTTTCGAGGTTGCCAACACAAGAGGTTCGCGAGATCAATCCCCAGCGCCAGCGGAGCGGTCAGCTACGATGCAGGCCAAGCTGCTCGCCAACATCAAGGGCAGCATGGACAAGCGCAAGTTCAGCGGCAGCCACAACGCCACGGAAGACGCGCGCCGCGAGCCGGCCAGCCCCGCGAAGAAGATGCGCGGAGGCAGCGGGCTGCTGGAGGAGCAGAGGAGAGTTGGACTAGGCATACAATACAGCCAGTAAGAAGTGCGTCTATCTGGGAAATGGGGCTTGGGGGGGGGGGGGGGGGATTTGGCAGATATAGCGCCCGCCAGGGCTGGGTCGGCTGTGTCACGTTTTGATACCACGATGTTGAATCGGTTTATGATGGATTATGACGAGCGTCATGTGAGTTTTGGGTCGATTTAGGATTTATATAATAGCAACCAATAACCTGCCAGTGAGGCAGAATGGTGCCAAAAGTCTCTCTATTCATGCATATCTCCGGTGACTCTCGGAATAGCTAATTTCCAAAAGTAAAAAAAAACCCACCGAGGTCAAAGTTCAAATGCCATCCCAGCCAAGCTCGCCGCCCTATGCACAGTATGAAAACAAAACAGGTATACAATTGCATAACAATTCATGATGTGGTCGTAACGCATTTCTCGAGTACATCGCTGGCCTGCCTGGGCGGTGTACGCTCCTTGCCGGCTCCAGCCTTGAACCCGCAGACGCGGCCGCTGCGCTCGTCCCTCTGCACGCCGCTTCCCTCGACCGCGCCCCTGCTGCTGGGTCGGAGCTGCGTGAGGGCCTTGGCCACGCGGTCCCAGTCACCGAGGAACTCGTGCGCCCGCACGTCCTGCGCGCTGCTGCCGGCGACGATGCCGTGCCCGAGGGTCACGCCCCAGGTGTCGGCGACGCGGATCGCGTGGGCCGAGGCGGAGCGGTCGCGCTGCAGCAGGACGGAGTACACGGCGCCCGAGTAGCGTACGGGGTTGTCTGCCACCGTGGCGGGGAAGCACCACGACGAGCTGCTGGCGGCGTCGTCGCCGATGGTGATGGGGTGCCAGGGCGTCACGAGCAGGCTCCCCACGCGGCACAGGATCTGGTTCTCCACCGGCGTCTTCAGCACCAGCGCGACCCGCCGGGGGCCTTCGGGCGTGCGCAACTTCATCCCGCGCCGCAGGCTGGCGATGCGTACCCTCTTCCCGGAGGCGAGCTCAACAGGGGTCGAGCCGGCGAAGCAGGACCCGCCGGAGCGGTTGTACCTGCTCATGGATATGGGTCTGAAAGGGAGGCCGAAGCTCGCGCCAGTCTTACGTGGGCCGCCGTGGGATGAGTAGTTCCTTGTGAAGGAGTCGTCCTCCGGGATGAGGGATGGCGTCGGGGCTGGGAGGCTGTCGAAAGCGGTGTCGAGGCGGGTGCGGCAGGCGCAGAAGAGCGGACTGTCGGTGCCGTACTGCAGGGGGCCGGCGTCCTTGAAGCTGTTGCAGATCTGGCGCGTGTGGGCGTTGAGGTACGAGAGGAGGTAGTGCACGCCCCATTTCTGGAAGTGGCCGTCGTTGAGGATGGCGAGGGAGATTTGCCCGCGGGGCTCGTCGCCCGTCAGGTCCTCCATGAGCGACTGGTTGAGCGCGTCAGCGTGGGCTCGGGCCGGGATCGTGTCGATGAGGGCGGCGAGCTCCTTGCGCAGCGGCTCCCGCTTGGCCCGGCGCTCGAAGTCGACGGTGCCGAAGGGGAAGATGGAGGAGAGGAAGCTGCAGAGCCGCGCGCGGGACTCGTGGTAGGCGACCTCGGCCGCGGGGAGGTCGGAGGGGTCGAGCATGCTGCGGCTGGTGGCGATGCGGCTGGGCGGGTCGTGGTCGACGCCGCGGCGGCGCATGAGTGACCAGCCGGCGGAGGGTTGCAGTATGGGGCCGGCGGCTCTGCTGAACATGAGGCTGGCGTTGATGAGGAGGTGCGGGTTTTGCGGGAGAGCTTCCAGCTCCTTGGTCGAGGGCATGTCCCTGACGCGGAGGAGGATGTCGCGCGACTGGCCGTACTGCAGGTTGCCGAGCTGGATGTCGAGCACGCCGAAGCCGTCGTCGACGGCGGGCGGCGTCTTCTCGGCCGAGATGCCCATGGCGTCCTCGAGCTGCAGCGGCAGCGGGTACTCGAGGCGCAGGGTGGCGCGGACGGCAAAGGTGGCCTGCAGGTTGGCGACGGCGTGGACGAAGACGGTGCCGATCATGCCGGCGTCCGGGATGAAGGCGTAGTTGCCGCCGCCGACCTCGGCCACGGACTTGAGCAGGCCGGAGCGCAGGCGGTAGCCGAAGCCGAAGGTGTGGATGGAGCCGGGGAAGGGCATCATGGTGCGCAGCTTGGGGATGTAGCCTACGGATGGGCACCTGTTCTGTGTGTCAGCAAGCTGTGTGGGTGAGTTCCAAGGGGGCCAATCATCATCATCAACTTCTGGGTGTCCTTACATGTGGTTCGGGAGGCCGTCGGTCAGGACCATGATGGCCGGGACGTTGCTCGACTTGGGGGCGTTCTCAAACAGCTTGAAGCCGTCGAGGATGCCGTGCCACAGGTTGGTCGCGCCGCCGGCGTGCATGCTGTCGACGTTGGCCCGGGCCTTGTCCTTGTTGGCGTCCGTCATGGCCAGCAGGCGCTGGACGATGGTCGAGCGCGCGCCAAAGGTGACGATGCCGAGGCGGTCGCGCGGGTCCATGGTCTCGACGATGGTCTTGGCGGCGTGCTTGACGAGGTCCAGCACCGACAGGCCCGTCGCCTCGTCCTCCTCGCCGGGCACGTTGGCCGCGGCCGACATGCTCCCGGACACGTCGATGACCAGGACGATGTCGCAGGGGACGTGGGCCGTCGCCGAGCCGTCGGCGGGCGGCGCCGGGACCCGGGGCGGCTGGATCTTCACGAGGAGGGCATCCTGGGCGGGGAGTGGGTGGAGGTGCAGGCCGAGCGGCTCTGCGCCGTCGGAGTATGGAGGAGGAGGGTTGTCATGGGCTTGTTCCTCTGTGCGGATGGGGAGGCTCTGGGCTTTCTCCTCGTCCACGGCTTGGGAGAAGTTAAGGATCGGGACTCGCTGTTCAAGGTGGTGTAAGTGATTGCGTGCGTGATGTGAATGCTTGCACAAAGTGATGCTTACCATGATTGAGGATGACGGCTGGTGATGAGCTATTCTACCCAGCCCTTCGAAACAAGAACTTCTTGATGTCTTAGACAATATCTCCCCTAACCATCACCGCTCTCTGGTTATGTTTATATCTTCGCGACGGCACCCAACCCCCTGGCCTTGCGGGATGAGCCCATGAATCGGCCTAAGCGCGATGCTCCATTTCTCCGAGTTGGGCGTTTCTGCTCCGCCACGCGACAGGCGTCCAGAAGAGGCAGCCTTGGCGTTTGGGCTGAGGTGGGCTTGTCAGCAACCAGCGCCAACTGGCCGGGACTGCCTGGCAGCGGGAGGGGGGCTCAGTTACTCATGTGTAGAAACAAATGGCCGCCCGAGGTAGCGGCCATCGCCGTAAATATACCAGCACGGATCGGATCGTCTATACGGGAGGCCGTCGCTGCCTACGGTAGGAATAATTGAGGGAGCCGCCGCAAGGGGTGATTGAGGATTGGCAACTAAATCCCGGTGTGAGTAGTTCTGTTAGCGCGTGCGGCTCCCGCTAGGCACTCACATAGGCACACAGCGCTTGAGCAGCCTACTAGTAAAAGGAGGCTCTGTTCCCCAGAACCGACCTTGCCTTATTCATTAGCCCAATTTGATCCCTTTCCATGAGCCCAGACTGCCTAGGTGTATCTCAGAGCACACCCAATTTCTCAACTATCGCCGGACATCTGAAGCCTGAACATAACATGTTCTCCTACCCCTTGGTTTTTAAGACTCTTGGTGCGAACCAAAGGCCACAATAGACTGTCGACGTCAACAATCTCTGTGTTCGTCCCGCTTGCCTCTGCTTCCCACCACCACCTTTCTTTTCTTTTCCTTTTTTTTCTTTTACCTTCTTAGAGCATAGATATCTGCTTCTCCTAGAATCGATTTTTATCCTTGTGTTCACTACTTAGATAGTCTTGCATATGAGGGGATGAGAAGCCTTGCCCGCAAGGATCGTTTTGATCGTTGCCAAAGGGATGTTAGGCATGCACCACATCTTGCGCATGTCCTTTTCGAAACTACCATCGGTTGAAATAGACTGGATGTTGTATCATATAATTCTGTTTTTGCACGCAGGCCGCACATTATATTATCCTGGTCTCACTTCTTCAAAGCAATCGCCGATGCTTGTTGCGTATTTGCAATCTATGTGTCCGCGAAGCTGCCACGGCAAGCTCCTTCGTGGAAAAGGCGGAGATCCACGCCGAGGCGATACTCTTTGACTCATCCAGGCCATCAGTAGGATCTGCCAAGGCAGTATGCCCTCACATCTCCTAGCCTCCGTCTTACTCAGAGATCATCCTTATTTGCAGAGGCGATTCGCTACACTTAGAGCATGTGGATAATCTGATAGTGGCATCGGCAAGTTGCTTGTCTATCAATGCTGTGTTCAGAATCTGGCTTGATTGAAGCCTGCAAGTACAGGTATCCATATCAATTTATTGAAATAGAATCACTTGTTGGTCTAATGTATAGAAGACCAAGATCCGAGGTCATATGACAGAACTATGTTAAAGTAGAACACGTGAACTCGAACTGTGTTGTAGTGTTGTGGCGATGAGACCAGGCTTACTTTATGGCTGGCTATTTCACTTCTTTGGAGATGGCAAACACGCATCTCAAGCCTTCTGGGAGTGATCATTTCCCGCCTTTGATCTACTGTCAGGGACCCAATCTCCCGGCTGCTTGTACTATGGTACGGCCTCGAGTATGACATAGGGTGCATCTCAGCGCTGCCTAGTCTGATGACCCCTCTGGTTGCAGATGTGGCAAGGGGAGTTGGGTCAACCTCGAACTACCTCCTGGCCTTTGTAGATAATTAATGGTCTAACTTATGGTCTATAGTCAAAGGCACACAATGCGTAGATCTTGTTGAATGCTACTGTTCGGATCGGCGATTAGCTACCTTTGCGCTGCCAACAGTTTACTTAACAATCCTCCGGGGCCATCACAAGGTCAACTGCTCCAGCACTGTAGCTACCGCTTATCTCCAATAGTTTATATGTACTATCTACATTTTAACCGAGTGTAACGACTGGTGAACGATAGAGGCCGAAGCTGGTAACACAGGCTCATCCTTGGTTCTAAGTAAAAGAGCCCTGGGGAAACATGTGAAAATCATCATAAAAAAACTTCAGATCGCAGGAATGCAGGAATATTTGTGTATAACCTCAACATTCAGCATAACTAGGAACTATATAACCTATGCACAATTTTATGTTTTATGTTACCAACTCATTCTCCCTTCTCACCGCCTGCTTGGGATGAGTTCCGAAGCCGACCTCATCTTGGCCCGTCGCCTTACCGCTCCCCCAATCTCGCAGCATAGGCCTAGCTTCAACTTACACGCTTACAGATGACCCGCTAGTGCTGCGCCTGGATGGGGCCGGACTACCTTAAAATGCCCGGGCCATCCCAGGATGGAGAAAAAGCTGTAGTGGAGCTGGGCGACGTCATTTTTCATTTCTCCTCGTGTGAAACAGCATCATCCCGTGGGTGTACAGCCCTCTTCCTCCCCCCAAAAAAGCAGGGTTTTCCCCGAGCAATGTGTCTTGCCATGCCGGGAAGACATGGAGGATGCAATAAAAAAAGACAAAGCGACGTAATTTCTTCACGGTGCCACACGGTTGTTTCAGCTCACGTAACAGACACTACTCTACTCTCTGGCCAGTCGTCATGGGTGGATGCCAATCAAACGTCGAAAGGTCCGGAAACCCGTCGGCGCTGGGGTGAGTCAATGTCCCGGCGAGCCAATGGAGGGACGGCCACGAGCTTTCGTGGAGGAAAACGGTTGCAGCCTCAACCGGGCGACGGCGCCAATGGGAATGCCACATTAAGCTTTCACACCACCAACTACACGAGAGAAGAGAGAGACAAACCAACCAGAGGGGAGGAGAGGAGAGTCCCGGAAGCAAAGCCTCAGCTAATAAGGTTGTTGAAAGTCCTGCCGCCGCCGCGACCGACCGACCGACCGCAATTCTCTGGCGATCCAGACCCCTTGTCTGCCCTCCACTCTCCCCCCCCCCCCTTTCTCCCCAACGCATTGCATTGCGACCATCCAATCCCGCGCCGTCGGACGGGCCAAGTTTTACCACATGCTGTTGGCTAAGTTAATGCTCGATGCCTGCTGCAAGCCACGCGCTTGGCTCCCCATTCTTTCCCCCGCACTACTGCAGGACTAAACTGTAGGGTCGCGTGGGGGATTTGAGGAGGGAGAAAGAAAGAGAAAAAAAACCGACCATTAGAATGTTACAGTAGCCACAACTGGAGACGGGATGTGAGGCGAGGGGAGGGAAAGGTGAGGTGAGCCGTTGTTGGATTTTGAACAAATTCGGTCACTGCGCATATCTGGACGGCCAATGCAATGCGCGCAGTTGTCATCCAGCTCCGGATCCCCAGCCCAAACAAGGGGTCCCTTTTCGCCTCAAACAAAAAGGACGTAAAGAAAGAAGGCCCAAATTGCGAGGAGAACTCGACAGGTCAGAAAAACGCACATGCGGCCGAAATGGCAGGCGGCAGCAGCAGAAGCAGCCGCCGCAGAGCGAGAGCCAGAGCCAGAGCCAGCTCGGGCAGCCCTCCCATGTTTCCCCTCCCCTACCTTGGTTGCAGAGAACTAGACCATCGACGCTCGCAGCCACTCACGATGGTTCTGAACGAGGCAGCCTTTTTTTTTCCTTTACAAACTAGTCCCTTGCACCGGCAGCCAGAGAGCAGCATCCACACCCCCTCCAGGGGGACGGGTAGCAATCTGCGTCCACTAGGAACGCTCCCTTGGCACGAGTTCGTGACAGATGGAAATGCGTCATTGCCGCCTTTTCTGCGTCTGATTTGGCAGACTAGACAATTTACTGCTTTGGCTTTTCTTCCGGCTTTCGGTCCCTCTGCGAACCCCCCCCCCCCCCCCCCCGGCAACGTTCGAAACTTTAGTACAGTGACTGCGGACTAGACACTTGGGCTCTTTTCCCATGAGGTAGAGAGGTCTAGTTGCTTTGGACCACGTCGATAGCTTGTAGATGCCCATCGTCCATTGTAGTAGTATCTCGATGTAGAGCGTGTCGCCTCCCGGCAGAGTCGCTTTTGCGAATCGATCTCCAGGGTTTTTAACTCCTTTCGAAAACCACGGAGGCACAAAAACAAAATAGGCCACATGCGCACCATCCGTACCCGCCCGCGCGTCAACCTGAGGGGGGGGCATCATGTCATATCATTGCCTGACGCGGACAACGGGCGAGGGAGGGGAGGGGACCCTGAAGACAAAATCGGCCGTGCTATGCCCTGGACGAGCCTTGACCGATTTCGCTTCGCTTTCCCACCTTTTGGGCTTTCGCGCCTCCTCCGCCCACCGACCACCGACCACCAACCCTTGGCCTTGGCCTTGGTGTAAGTGACGACGCCTCGTTCCCGTCCTAAGGCAAGGTAGCTCACACCCCCAGGCACTCTGGAATGTCTATATAATCACCTGGTCCTCCCCTCTTTGAGGCCTTGCTCATGCTTCGTTGAATCCTCTCTCTTCAAACTACATCTTCTTACTCTTCTTACACGAGTAAGCCTTTATTATTCGCAACAAAGCCTACTTTCCTCACGACTACCGACTTACACAATCCACCACCAAAACCACAAAACATCCACACCATGCCTGCCTACGAGTACTGCTGCAAGTGCGGTGGCATGATTGTCATCAGCACCACCTGCACCGGCTGCGGCCACAAGCAGTGCCAGGAATGTCCCGCCTGCTAAAAAGCGTCCAAACCTTGTTCCTTTGATGGGCCGGGGCTCACACGTCGTTTCGGAGCGCATCTTTTCATATTCAAAGCACCACTACGTTACGCAAAGCAAAGCAAAGCAAGCAAGCAAGCAACCCCAGCAAAAATCATATCCACAATTAAAAGCCCTGTTTTTTGTTTTGTTTTATGCGAGACGAAGGCATGAAGAAAAGAAAAAACGTCTAAGCATTACCACGCAACTCACCATCGCCACCAAGTGAATCACATGGCCCGGTCTATCACCCCTCTAGCCTTCTTTTTCGCTTACGAAACAAATCAACCAACCAACCAAAGAAAGAAAGAAAAGAAGAAAAAAAAACACACACAAAATTTCACAAGACATTCACAGCCCGGCTTTTCCCGATGTCAGCTTCGCCTCAGTCCAAGGATGTTTTCGGTGTCTCACTTACGCACGGCTGCAATACGCGCGCTTGGAGTTTCAGCGGGAGTCCAGTCGATCGATGCTTGCTTGTCCTCCTGCGGCTATTCGCGGCAGAGTGGTCGATCTTTGTCCAGATTGAGACATGGTACGACGAATGCTCGGACTTGCTCACCAAGGGTTTTTGGTCTGAGGCCTGTGTGTGTGCCTTTTACTGTAGTTTCTTTGTTTGGAGCGTTTAGGCTGCCTTGGTCCCTTTTCTGTATGATACCCTTTTCCAGGCGCTTCTAGGGTCTGGATACAATGTCATATTCGCAACTTTGCTGCGTTTGGAGCTAGGAATAAGAAGAAACCACTCAATAAATTGCCGTCTTTTTGCTGAAGAATAATCTATCAAACTGTCCCTGCGTCAACTTGTCCCCACGGCCCATGTTGAGATGCTTCCAACTTGTCATGGCCATTTGTGTGTCATATCCCGAGAGTCCTCACTCATCATCGCCATCATAGGTCCTTCACCATGCAGATGCTCCCGTCGCCCTCTCGCTTCACCCGGAAGCCTACCCTCTCGTAAAACGGCACCACCTTGCTGTTCTCCCCCGCGACCCCGATCCAGATCCCCTTGCCGCTGTTGCTGCCATCGCCGGCCGCCGCCCTCACGCTCTCGACGAACCGCTCGATGAGCCGCCGGCCCCAGCCCTTGCCCTGCCACTCCTCCAGCAGGTCAATGTGCATCGTCGCCCCGTATTCCCCCGTCACGTCCTCGTTGCCGTCCAGCATCAGCCACGCCGGGTTGTACGCCATCTGCGCCAGGCACGTCCCGTTTACCTCGCCCGTATCTGCGTCGACCCACGCCTCCCGCGCCCCCGTCACGTCCGCGGGCCGCTGCACCTCGGCCGACGCATCCAGCACATCTGTCACGTACGCTCCGTACTTCGCGACAAAGGCCCGAACGTCCGGGCAGCCGATGCAGTACCCGACCGCCGTCCCGCTGCCGTCGTCCAACACGAAGCATGTCGATGGCGAGAGGTGCGTGTACTGGTGCGTCCACAAGTACGGCGCCAGTCGCCGTGCCGCGTTAGACCTGGCCAGCGACGGCGGCAGCGTTGCCCGGCACTGGAAATCATCATTGTCAGTATATGAGCCAAGATACCGACAAATCCCCAGTGGGTGCCAGGCGGGGATAGCAACTAACAATGTGAGCCGTGGCTTCAAAGTCTGACGCCTGATATGGTCTTATGAAGGCCATTGTTTCTGTCTGACGCTCTGAGTTCTTGCCTGGACAACCGTTGACTCGCACCGGCTTCTTTTATATCCCGAGAAGTTCGAAGCCGTATAGCTCGTAATGTCTTTTCATTATTCAGCATTCAGGGATGCTTTGGAGTCTCTTATGGTACTGAGGGACACTCACTCGGACTATTGTCTCCAGTGAACCGGCCTGCGGTCCGCAATTCCCATTCCCAGGTGGGGTGTTTTCTCCGCATCTCCACAACTTCCGCTGGCCCTGACCTCTTCTCCATCGTCAAGTGAGGGTAACAATAACACGAAAGGTATATCGACAACAGTAGTAGGTCCATCATGCAGTTATTACAGGTGGCTATGGATGGCGCGTCCCATATGTTCTCAAATCGACAGTTATCCGCTACATGTTTCCACTACTGGTACATACAAATGGATATTGGTATTCCCTCCGCCTTGGTAGGTTCACTCTCTTGCGCAAAGATGCAGCCCAGTCACCAGCCTCTCGAGTCTCATTCAAATCAATCGAATGTCTCGAGTCTTCCTTCCCAGTGTAAACCTGACCTGTTTTGGTACGCCCCATTGTTTCTGCTTTATCCCGCTTGAATGCATCAACCAACTCTACGCCGGAAGCCGAAACCAAGCCCAGCCTGATTCTTTTCGGCGAAGCATGGCCTCAAAGCCTTTTGCTTGTGACAGCAAGTATCTACAAGTGACCCTTCAAAGTCAAAACATAATGAAAGAAACATGGCAAGAAAATGAATGAAAAATGAGCTTCGGAGAACAGCCTATGCTGGCCGGCTCAAATCCAAGAAGCTGTCGAGTGCACGCTAGCGTTTGATGACCGCGTACATAACAAACGGCAAAGGCGTAAAGATCTCGTGTACCGACAGGTAAACGCATATTAAGGATGTTTTAGAAGGCGTTGCCCATGACATTGCCAGGTGCGGGGCCAGCAGACACAGGCAGTGGCGGCATAGGCGGACGACGAGGAGGGCTGGTGTTGAGACCAGGTAGTCGACCATGCCTGATGCTGGCCTCGCTCGTGACCTTGCGCAGCCTGCGGCGATACTGTTCCGGGCCGCCGTCATCCTCCGACATGTAAATGGCTCCGGGGCTCTTTGACCGGCTTTGAGGGCTCATCGGGGAATTCGAGGCCGTGAGAAGCTCATCACCATTGTCCACTGTCAATGTTTCAAGCCTGGTCTTGCGTCGAGGGTTAATGGGAGGTAAGGGCGGAGCCGATGTTGGGGAATGCAGGTTTGGAGTCGACGCAACAGCTGCGGGGAGGCTGCCATTGCGAATCGGATGAGGTCGATGTCCACCTGCGTGATCGTGTGAAACCTCAAACATGTTGCGGCCAGGGGATCGGCCGCTTGGGGATGCTTCCGGGCGATTGAACCCTCCAGGGGAATGCGCGCCGTAATGAAGCGGCGACATAATCGGTGATCGCTTATTTTCCATACCAGGAGGAACAGGGGATCTCAAAGTTAAGTTTGGTCGAGGAACACCGTTCAGACCAGGGCCATACGGCATGGGTTGTTCCTCGTAAGGGCCGGGTCCGTTGTACAGGCGTGGCGGTCGACTATGAGATCGGCCTCCATTGCTCGTGTCGGATCCACTTCTGTCCCGTTCAGAAGCTCTTGACTCGGAGCGGGACGCACTACGGCTCCGAGAGTCGTCCTGGGGTGACCGAACATAGGCAGAAGGAGGCGGGCCTCGATCTTGCGTCTGCTGCCGGCGTGGTGGCGGTGCTGGGAGTTCTTGGGTAGGCTGTTGCGGAAGGGGAGGGGGTTGGTGTCTTTGCTTGGCTTCCAACTCCTTCATTTTCTGAAGCTCGCGGCGGGCTTGACGGAAAGCTCTGAGACCCGCGTGGACATTCTCCTTCTCCTCCGAGGTACGAGCCTCTTCGTTCGCAGCGGCTTCGTTGCTTGGGAATTCGTCCCGCGCGTTCGCAGTTGGGTGTATTGGTGAAGTACTCATAGTATCGAGGCCTAGGACCTTCGCAGGCTTGGGCAGAAGTGAAGGCGAGCTTTCTCGGTTGCGATCACGATCGATGAGAGAACCGCGGCTCGATTTAGACTTGAGGATACCGAGAGGGTTAGGACGCAAAGCACTACTCAGACTCTTGGTTGACTCAGAAGGTGCCATGGCCAAGGGGCTGGGTGGGCCGCTGTCTGATTCCACATATGAGTTCAGTTTCTCACGAACTCGTCGCGCACCGTCCGCGAGATGTCGAGCAAAATCGTCCTGCTCGTGTGTAGTTGGGGCATCAACGCCAGAGCCAACACTAATAGCTGGGGAGGCCTCGGAAGCGAGTGTGCGTCGCTCAGTTCCGGGGTCGGTAATGCTAGTTCTGTGTCCATGAGCCATGTCCCAATCAGCCTCAGTGAGGTCTAAGCAGCTTGTATCAATCATAAGGTGACCAGAGTTACTACTGGCCAAGGGGGCTTGAGGGAGCCTTAGTTCAGGCGCTGCTTCTGGGGCAGTCGGATCGTAGATTGAGGATGCTGTGCTAGTGTTTCGCAAATGTTGTCGAACCATATTGCTCAAACCAGAGTTGGGGCCTAGCGTTGGAGAGTCTTCCGGCGACTCATCCTTAGGACTTGCCATAACGTAGCCCGGCCGTTTTGATGCTGTGGTGGCACTCTCTGTCTCTTGTGAAGCAAGATTCAGAGGTGCCGGTGCCCCAGCTTTCCTTAAAGCTGGGTGCTCATGATCATTTGGTCGCTCCAAAACGACTTGAGGCAGTGGTAGTGGTGACCTCCTCTTTTGAGGAACCTCGCTTGGCGTGACCGAATCTGCATCATCGTCGCTGAAGAATGTCCTCGCTTGAGTTTCTTCTTCCACCGTCGGTTCTGTCGTCCTGAAAGCTGCCTCCGGCTTCTCTGAAACGTTCCCGTGAGATGATGCTACGGATGCCGACCTTGACGTGGGCACGGTAACATTTGATTCAGCGCGTTGCCGGCTACCTGTGCTGTCGCGTCCTTGCTGCAATTGCCGCGCTCGTTGTGCGTATTTGGTTTCATCGTACTGCTGGAATGGTCGACTGAACATGGCGGCGACTGGTCTCGACCGTTCAGCAGGCTGGATGGGGAGACTGTTCTGCTCTTCTGTTTCGCTCATTGGGGGGCTGAGTGGTGGTACGCCACCCACAAAATTGGGCTTTTGCTCCATTGTGGGAAACTTGGGACTGGGCTCCGGGGGGCTCATGGGAGCTGCGTTCAGCGCTGGTGGAGTGAACGACCGCAGGTTAGGGGCGCTTGCTTTGGCGAGAAGTGGACGCCGGTCGGCAAAACGGTCACCAAAAGCCGTCGTCGTCGTCGTCGTCGTGATCGGCGAGTTCGCCATAGGGCTGAGGTCGGGTGTCCGGGCGCCAAAAGCTCTCTGCTTAGAAAGTGTATCAATGCGAGACAAAGCGGAAGATTGTTGTTCGTGTAAATCCTGGTTCAGACCTTGTTCATATAGCCTCCGTGCTCGTGTAACACTTCGTTCGACGCTGGCCCCTGAAGTGGTAACATTTGGTGTTACATTTGCTTGCCATTCCTTGACTGACGATGACGGTTGGGACGAGGTGATGGAGGTGGCTGCTGTAGAGTTTCGTGCGGCTGACGGGCCGGAAGACGTCGTGGAGGCGGTTTCGCGACGTCGATCGCGGTCCGTCTGACGGAAAGACTCGAAAACATCAGGTAGCTGATCTTCACTCTCGCCGGCCACCAAGCTCTCCCGATTCTGACCATCAAGTTCATCCTGGCTTTGTGCAGTGTCCGGTTGCTCTTTCACCCTCTCTGCTTGCCTCCATTTCTGGAAGGCAGATTGTGACGTTTCATCCTCTTGCAGGACAGGCCTCCCATTCTTGCTTCCGGGAGTAATTTTATAAACTCTTTGTTTCCCGCCGAACAAAGTATTGCCCTCGATGGGCTTGCCACGGTTCATAATACTGGTGTTGACAGAGGCACCATCGTCGGAGGAGTGGTAAGAGCCGGTGCGGGCATATGGTGCTCGTATTGATTCAACCTCAGCAATGTCCTGCAGAGCAGCGCCGAAACCAAATTCTCCTAATCTAGACTGTCTATTCGGGTAGAGAACGCTGTCGTCTAAAGCCTTCCCAACCTTAGTGTTCGGGTCGTCTTGCTCCCTTAACATGGAAAATCTTGTTGAGAGACTGGTCATAAGGAGACTTGTGCGAAAATCGTCGTTGGACGGCAGAGCTGTTGAGAGGTCGAGTTCTGGTTTGGAACTGTCGTCTTGGGATTTTTTCCTGCCGAACATGCGGAAAGGGCTCGACGTTTCGGACTCGACCGAGGGGCGTGGGGCCGAGAAGTCATCTTTAGCCTTCTTCCTGCTCTTGAATGGATTCATGATTGCGTTGTATTCTTCGCGAGTTGGAGTTGAAGGCGGAGTCTAGCAGGAAGTGCTGAGTCAGGCAAGATGTTAACCCGCAGCCATTTACAGAAAGAAGAAAAAAATCCGACTGTTCGCTTCGTGATATCGTAATGTACGCGCTCTTCTGGCCGAGACTGTTGCCTGTAGTCAGCGCCTGAGGTTGCCTCTTGAACTTGACCAAATATTGAATAGAATTTTATGAATAGCTCTCAAGTCGAAAGGAACGAGCGGGCAAACAGAAACCACACAAGGTTATCTGCTTGGAGGGCAGTTACAACGGCAATCTGCACAGGTCACAGAGATCGAGCGTTGCGGAGGCTCTCGAGTCTGAACTAAGCAACGGGCGTCATACCTGATGGGAATAGCAGTGGTCCGTGTTGGAAGCGTTTCAGCACGTCTGGCAGACCAAAGATGAGACGGCGGACATGGATCACGGCCCTTGCGGATGGCGGATGGAGAAACGACCTGGAAACGGTACAACGGCGCAGCGATCGAGAGATTAAAAAAATGGCAAAGTCGTAAGGAGTGACTGTGAAGAGAAAGTTGGTGTTGGAGGAGGAAGGAGGAGGAGGAGGAGCAGCAGATGCTGTAGTTGAAAGGAGTGATTTGTGTTGTACCAGTAAGCCAATGGTCTCCTGCACAATAGGCTGGCGGCAGCGGAGCCTGTAGCTGTGGAGTGGATAAGGTAACAAGCTTAGTGCACGACAGCGCAATGACCGTTCGCGAACCAGGGTTGGGCTGATGCAGAGTCGGGGGGTAGAGGGGGCGTCGTGTCTCAGGATCGGCTGAACGAAGCAACGACGACGCAAAGACCCTGCTAAGACTTTGGGAGCTTGCGCGTTGCAATCGAGTCGTGAAGCAGCGGGCGATGGAAATCGAGGCGGCGCGAGAGGATAGCGGGAGAAGGCAGGAAGGGTGATCCTTGGTCTGGATGATCCGGGAATTTGGGACTTAGATTACATGTATGGGAGAAGAGGAAAACAAGTAATAGTCTAGTGGGAAAGAGACACAATCAAGACACACGGGCAGAGTGGAGGGAGAGAGACAGCGTCCCCGGACGATGACCAGGGTGTCCGGTAGGTACTTGGGTGACTGACTGTGTTGATAAAAGAAGTGAAGGCAAAGACATGCAGTCGATGATGTGCTTGGGGCCTCGGCGTCGTGGTGATAACAAGAATGGCGAGAAGGAGACTGGCCGATCCGACTGCCCCTTCCCTTCCTTTCCTGACCATTTCCTCCTTCCCCTTGTTGCAACTTTTTTTCTCCCCTCCCACGAGCGAAGGTCTTGATTGAGGAGTCAATAGGTACCTGCCCTTACCCGCATGCCAGTGCACAAGGCAAGGTACTTCAGCCCGCCCTTGTCATGGTTTTGGAGAAGAGAGGGGGGGGGGCAAGGGGCATTATCTTAGGGGACCCACCCTCCACGCGCTGCCAAAAAACACTTGAATCGCAAAAAAAGGGGGGGGTGAGACTAGAATTGGTCAAAGTGAGCTCTCTTGGTACGTACCGAGAGACACGAAAAAGGCGCCGAGCTACCTTACTTGCTTGCCCTGTCTGCCCGGTCGTCCTATCCCCTTAGCTTACTAGCCTACCGCCTAGGACCTCACAAGAGCTCACTGTGCCTTGGCTTCGCACACTGCATGCTGCGTCAGGTACCTGCATCCAACGTACATTAGCCCAGGGGGAAAAGGCGAGTTGCAGCCCCCCTGGACATTCTTCATTGGTGCCCTACGATGCGACCTTGCCCCCGAGGTGCTTGCTTTAGCCCCTACCAGCCCGGTTTCAACTCCGTCCAAGTTGCATCACGATCATGGGCCATCCGGATGGATCCTGTTGGCCGTCGAGCACAAGCCACGGTCCACTCCCGCATCAGAGCGTTCGCCACTTAGGGTCCTGCGCCGGCACAGCAAAATCAGAAAACCATCCAATCATCTACTCAGAACCTGCTTTGCCCTGCCAATTGGCTGCGCTGCGTTACGCTCTGCTTTTCATGTTTCGTTTCGTGCTTCGAGGAGAGGTCAATGTGGCCTTGACACGGCGTCACGATTGTTTTCGTCATCACATGTTCGATGGACAGCCAAATGAGTGGCACATGACCTCCTCTTGAGTTCACGACCGGGTTGGATTTGTACTGTACTGCCCCTCATCAAACATGCATGCATGTTTACCTGCTATGCATCGTGACGAGCTTCGCGCCGCCGCTACTGTCGGTGCGCCTGCAGCGCAAGCGCGGCTCCATCGCCTATGTTCATACGGAGTGCCAGCTGCTGAACACGCACATCACCAATGCCCAAGCTCGAGTTCCGGCTTATTTTTCTCGTACGTCGAGACCGATGGCTGTCTCACTTGCACAAGGGTGGGCCATTCATCAAAAGAAATAACGGGTTTCGGATGGCAGCGCAAGGGATAGCCTGGTTTGCCAAAAAGAAAGTGAGACTACCTACCCGCATTCGCATGACGTCGGCCTCTCCTCCAGTCATGAGCAGCTTCTTGGCGCTTATTACTACGGGCAACACTGTTGCTCTCCTGACTTCAATCCGTGTCATCGCCAAATGTGCAGCTTCAGCCAGGTGCGTTGACTAATAATCAAGAGTTCTCTGAGAAGTTGACAGAGCCCAGCGTTGGCTCGTTCCATCAATTCATCACGGGCCATAGATTGCTTCCGAGGGTTGTTTCTCATGGAGCACACATGTCCAATAAAACACCCTTCTTAATGAAGCACAGTGACGATGATTGGCTCAGCGACTCCGGACGCGTGTGATTATACATGGCAACCACCCTGACGCGGCGCCCGACGTGTTCCCCTCTTTGCCCAGGCCCAATTCACAACAACATGGCAAGCATGGCGCAGAGGTCTGATTAATTGCTGTTTGCCAGGGCTTTCTTCTGTGGCTCTGTTGCCGCATCGGAAAGGGCTAGACGATGCGTCGGCCCACCATGGCGCCTCGCCCAGTGCTGGCCATCTGCAAACTTGCCTATTTCATCGGCCCCCGCAGTATTCAAACAAGGCCGTTTGTCCGAGCTGATGGACGGGTGAAGCCCATGTAGTGGCCTAGCTTGGTCTGACATGTCACCTTGGCTATGAACTGCCGAGCTCTAGCATTGGCTTGCCGACGAGGCGACAAGGTCGCGAAGATCCCACGCGAGCTCTGGTTCCCTCCCGATGCAGACGGCTTTGTGCTTGACGAAACCAAAAGACGAATTGTGGAAATTTGCGCCTGCAATGTCTCTTCAGACGAGACGAAGAGTATTCCCTGGAAATTTGAGCCAGCTCTGCCCTAGGCAGGGCTTGTACGCCACTGTGGCTGCGCCAATGGCTAGCTACGGCAGGACGTGTTCATTTGATGTCCTCTCGGTTCGAGTAGACTGCAACTGCAATTCCGCACCGAATGCTTTGCCACACGCAGCCATGTTTCTTGGCAGTAGAGCGATGTGGTAAACCAACGAATGAGTTGACAGAACCAGCATGCCATGATGTCCAATTGGGATTCATGTGTTATAGGCCCTGGTCATACTGTGTTCGCGATGCAGGGCCGAGGAGTGTTCAAGCCTACCGAGCCGTGCATACGCAGCCGCGGAGTACCAGGTGCAAGCGAAGAAAACACATTTCTGCGCATTCTGAAGCTATTGAGTCAACATATCGCTTGCAAATTGCGTCCCCATCAGGATGTCATAGTGAGGTGCTGTGCACTATAGAAGTGGGGTCTTTAATATGAAGATTTGATGAATCTCGACCGGCAGCATCGAAAATGGAAGTCCCCGGGACCTTGTGCAATCGGGTGCCCTTGCGATCCATTTCTTCACCTCGGTGCGATCAGTGTCTCTGGCATTTGGCCAAACCTGCATCACGCGCTCATCCGAGGTGCAGCTGCAGATACAGACCGCGTTTGGCCAGTTTGTCCAAGCATTTCTGATGCGGAAGCCATCTAGCCAAGCACTTTGTGCATTTCGAAGATATGCGGAAGATCGTGCTAGCGGCGATTGGCCGAAAATTGTGTTTCGGGTGGTCCGCACCCCCTCCTCCAGCCAAACAGGCCCCGAGGCCCATTTCTCTGGGTTTTAGCCCCTGGGTAATCCCTGATGGCACCGTTCCTTTGACGGGCCGGTTCAGGATTCCGCGAGCCAATCAAGGCTCCGTGCCTGACGCTTAACCGGCTTTGGCTGCTCAAAGCGGATATCCCTGGTCAAAGCTACAGATCCAATCATCCCATCTTGCAAAGGGCGTGTTGATAATAATTTTGTTCATACAGTGCTCTCGAAACTAATTTCCTTTTCTCATTCACCTTTTCAAAGCAGCCCAACCGAGGGTACCGGCCACTTGCTGGGAGATGGGAACTCCCTTTCATCGTGGCCAATATATATACATACAAGCCAAGCTGTGGCCTTGTGTTTGACAAATACGTTATCGGGCAGTTACACGGCAGCATGGCTCAACTCAGCTTCTCCATGTTTCCGGCGCTCCCAAGCCTCCGTCAGTCCCGTGGTGCACGCTCCGGCTTGTCATTACTGCAAACTACGGACGACAGCACCAGTTTTCATGCGACCGCCTCCACTTCGCCCATCGTCCGTTCTTTCGCTGCCGAATTGGTCAACGCTATTGGAACCGCTTAGCCTCCCTTGAGCGATTTGGTCTCCTTCCTCTGAAGAGATGAGGAAACAACTTTTCTTAACTTGCAAGGATGATGGTCCACCATCAACCATGTCGCTGGGACGGGCGGCTCCCCTAGCCGATATGAAAGCGGACAGTTGCTCTCCGCCAGCGCCAGCGCGGCCAACACGGGGAAGTAGCCTGTTCCTTGCGCGCCGTCATTTAAGGACATGTGACTTTATGCGTCTTCTGGAGCGATTCTCCAAATCTGCCGTTCATGGTAAAGATGAGCATCATCCACTATAAATAATCACCGATCTCTTCCAAGCTCTGTGTCATACTGTGCAAAATGTGGAGCGCATCGATGAAAACTGATCTTTTGGTTAATTTGCTTTCAGCGCTCATTACAATACCCAGATCTCATGCCACCCTCGGAACGCTCATCGCAAGGGAGCAAGACCTCTCAGCAATGCCTCGCCAGGAATCTTCGTAGAATTTGTTGAATCTTCGGGGATCGCCGCGTCCCACAGCCTTCCGGGGTGGATGAATACAGTGCCGCGGACCTGGGTCCAATTTCCCTGACCTGGTATGTGCTAAACCGGTGTTACCCTCAGGGATTAGATCACAAAGAAGTTGCTTATTCATTCTAGTGATTGCTTCTTGTCTCCTCATTTCGGGAGTTGCGAACAGCCATGGGTGGCAGAAGAACAGGGCGTGCGAGATGATGTTGCAGGTGTTCTTTGCGGACAATGAAAAGCGGATTTCTGGAATGTGGAAGGATTAGAGACTACCGGGAGCATAAATTATGCCACGAGGAATTATGAAAGGTCAACCACATGTATTATCTACCCTGATCACTGCACAGAGCTTCGCAGGCCTTCAGTTTCGGGGCTTCTGACGCTTGCTCGTGATGGCACGGCCGATTTTGGGCCTCGAGCATCTGCTAATTGTTGCTGATCTCTCATCATGACAGCCCTTCCAGCGCCGGATTGGCACAAACCCCCTAGAAGACTAATGTTTCTGGAAAATGGAAAGTTCTCTTAAAGCCGTCAGCAAATTTCCACGTCGAACTGGGGGGCGATCTACATTTCATGGTCGTCTTGGCATCAGCATGTCAGGCACGAATCACTTCTACAAGTGTGGTGGATATCACAGCTGGCACCAGCACCATGAGGACTGCGAAGTACTTTGTAGGGAGTTTCATTTTCTTGTCCTTCGTAGAGGTGTCCAATGGAATCCGAGAAGGTCTCCTAGTCCCAGAGAAGCCCAAAATTGGCTGGATATGTTGCTTGTGCGGCTGGGCTCGCCGCTGGCGAAGTAGCGTTGAGTCAAGTCGAACCAATCTTAAAGTTCGTGTGGCCCTTCCGATATTTCTCAATTTGACACGCCTGTTGACTAGCGAAACTTGGCTAAGCCTCTGCTTAACATCTCGTATGTCCATACGCCTGTGAGGACAATATTGTTGCGCATCTTGGGTCACACGTGAACATATCGATCCCTGAATAGGAGGCATGCTGGTACGTAGCCGTCTGGCCGAACTTGCCAACGTGAAGAACGGTGCTGCTTTTTCCTGTCTCGTGCCGATGGTAGAACCGAGTGGTTGCCGAGGACTCCAGGCATACTCCGTGCCGATCCAGCTTTCGGAGGGGTGGGCCCTGCCTCCGTGCCGGGCCCGTTCAAGCGACAGTTGAGCTCTATCACCTTGCTTTGCTGAGCTCTGGAACTCCACACGCACAATCACACAACCAGGATACACAGGTGAGTTACATTGAGTAGTGTGCATTTCCATCAGGTAAGGTACGTGCCCAAATTCCTCGGTTGGCCGGAATCCAGCCGTTCTTGGCACCATGATGTCGTGACCTACAACCTCAGCGGCAACCCTAATATCTAAACTCACATAATCATCGAAGGGCATTCGAAGGTTACGACAGGCACCTATATTGAATATGGGCTCGAGCACGGACTCCATACCCTTCACGGTCCTGCCATTTACGCTTCTCGAGGGTACACGCAGGGATAAAACTTACGAGCATCGCCCGGTTTAATGAGCCAGCTTCCAGTTGGCCCGGGCATTGGGAATCAATTTTACCCCTTCGTTATAAATTGTGACGTGACTTCTCTCTGAGCAGGCGAGCCGGTCCATGGTCCAAGCTGGATCTATTCACATATTCCCCACGACGCCACACGCCCTCATGGAAGTTCGTCTGATCGTCTGAACGTGCTAGGCCTCTCGTGAATCGTAAAAGTATCCACCTATCCATGTACTATGACTTGAAACGGCTTTATTTTTGGTTGCGGTGGTGCGAGGGTTGCATTAGCCTGATCGCCGTTGCAGCTGGTCTCCCGGTTGGCCGCATTAAAGATTGCAGAGCCAAAGATATGGCCATCGACATCCATGGAATAGTACGATCGGGCTCAGCGAGCTTCGTATAACGGCAAAAGCTCGCAAATGTTGGCAAAATAGGCAAAGTACGGAAAACCTCTCAGTCACTCGATTCGTGGTTCCGCCTCGGACTGACTCCGTGTGCGGCATCCGCGGGGATGTGTTTCATACAAACAAGGATGGCAAGTGAAGTAGATCAGTAAATAGTCTCGACACGTAGTTGGGACCAAAATTTTAATAATTCTGCGCTTCTCTCCGCCATCTTGAGCCTTCGGATGGAGGCCATGAACTGGCTCGACGGCAGGGGGGGGCCACGGTTCGGGTTCGAGATTGAGCCACTTAAGCCTTGTCGATCGGTTTGAAGTATATTAAACTCCGAATATTGGGCCTGGCCTCGAACTCAGGGTTTGTGGCAAGGAGCACCCCACATCCGACGCTCTCGTGGGGGATCCAGTTGATGTCCTTGTTTGGAGTTCGGGCGTTAAGCCTGATGGTTATACTGGTGAGTCACGGCTATTACACAAAGTAGCCGCCACAAGAGACCTGTTTTAAAAAGTTCGCCTCTTTGTAGCTCTCCTGAAGGCTAAACATCTTAATCACTGTAAAGTGCTGCACTAGAGTCGACTTCCCAGTCTGCCGCCTACTGGTGGCGCGATAATGCTTTCCTCCGAGCCAGATCACTATTAGTCTATCAAGCAATGAACAGAGAACCTACCACAGTTTGGATAACTAAACAATTTGTGTAGCCCATCACGTCCGAGTAATGCTTCATAGTTTAGCCTTATTTCAAGCCATGAGGGCGCCTGCAAGTGGACACTGATCAGCACTCATACTTTGCAGGCTTCATAGAACCCTCTCTACTGACGTTACATGAATAAATTCGATGGGGCCTTCCATGCAGCTGCTATGAGACGAGTTACTTACCACTCAGGTCTATCTGTCGTTTATGGCCCGTCCACTAAGTCGTTGCTATCCTAACCAAAATGGCCGTGGTGACGGACTTGGAGACGATGTTGATATTATCGTGAGAAGTCAATCACCAAGGGGCGTTCTTGGGCACATAAAATAAGCATCTTGCTTGCCTGTTCGACTCATTTTATTCGATGGATTACAGTGTTGAAACGGGTTGCCGTGACCAAATGGTCCATCTGCGCAAACGGCTGCCCTTGTCTCACGACTATTCACAACATCCAGCTCAGCCGCTCTGCATGTTGGTGCGGCGTGAATGTTGCGTCAACTAGCCGGAACCAAACTGTCAAACATATGTTGCAAGCAAGTATCCTGCCTTGCTGCATGTATGTCCTCCTCTACACATCTACGCCCCTTCTAGGCTTTAACAAAGTCCACATGGAGAATGGCTTGGCAATCGGCCTATCCCGAGAGCCGCGAGCCGTAATTGATGAACAAACACAATTTTGATCACCTGTCGTGAGTACAAAGCGTAACCTGTCCCTCATGGTAACAGGCGTCAGTGTTGTGTCGCGAGCATGGCCGTTGCATGTAACTCTCACTTGGGAGGTAAGGCACCGCAAAGTTCTTGTGTTCACCGATGGTTTCAGACGAATGTAGTATGTGCTTAAAAGCTGCCCAGACAAGCCCTCACAGTCTGCATTCTTCTGGCGGCAATGTAGGTACTGCGAAGAATTGCTTGTCTTTGGGAACCATCCGCAGCCGAAACATGCTACGAATCTCCCTTGGGAGTAGGCCCAACACATGAAGCAGACACCTTCCCTGGCCAACAATCCTCACAAGGAACCACGTTTGTCTTGACACCGGCCGTGTTGTGATTAAGCCTCATAGCCGCCTCCGCCACATGCATCCCGTGGCACCCTCAGCCGAGAAGATGGAACAGACAAACATTCAACAGATATGCACACGTCTCTGTCTCACCCCGGGCCACATGGGGCGCACACGAATTCCCCGACACGCGCATCGATCGTGTTTCTATCATGACTCATAGATCCGCCCGTCTTCTCATTTCCGAAAAGCTGCGGGCAAGCAAATGCCAGTCGTGCCCGCTCCGAGGCACACAGAGGCGGCCCTCGATGTGGAGGAACGCCATGCCGGACGCTACTCCGCCGCCCGAAATGTACGGACAGTCGCTCAGATTGGTGTCCCGGCATTGAAAGTACCTCTGAGACAGCATTCCGGCGCTATAAGACATGTGTACTTTACTTCCACTCTGCTCATGCCCGAAAGCTGCTCGGTGCCCCTCCTTGTGGGGGGAGGGGGAGAGCGGATACAGTCTCGGAGCGGGCTCCGGCCATCACGGTGATGGATGATTGCCCGGGTCCTTTCATGAACAAATATTGACAAATGCAGCCAGCACCGCGGATTCTTAATCTCTTTCGAAGTCTCATGGACAGCATGCCTGGAACTCTAGTTTCTCGCTAAGCAGGACTGTTAGGGCCTCGATGCAAAGAGGGCTGTGACCGACGACTCGAACTCAACATCTTTCAATCGTGTAGACATAGGACGCAGCGCACATACCTCACCACGTGAGACGGCCTAAGCTTATCTCTGGGCCTGCCTGCCATGAGCATTCGTTACGCTTCACTCAATCACAACTTGGGTTCAGTCTCAGGAAGAAAGAGTTGATTTTTATGTAATTCTAGTTATTATGAAATCTACCAGATTAACAGGAATGAGAAGTGTTGTAGCAGTATATGCTGTCTATCAACCACATGCTTTGGTATATACCATCCAGGGCGTCAGAGTTATAAGTATTTAGTAAGGAAAATTTCTGGCATGCAGCCATGGAAACCCATCCATTCATTAGGCTTGCTTTTGAGATGCTTCGGGGCACAAGGTCTAAATCATCAAACGGCCGCTTTGACGAGGCCAACGTCGAAATCAAGGGCAACAAAATCAAGCTTTTTACTCGGTCTTCTTCTTCTTGTCCTTGGGCTTCTTTGGCATACGGACGAGCCAGTACAGAGCCAAGGCCGCAAAGATGTTGAAGATGACGTAGGCCCAGACGATGCCAAAGTTCCTCCAGCGGCGAGAGTAGTCGCTATTGACGCTGGCGAGGAAGTCGTTCGTTTCGGCGAGCGGGCAGAATGTGCAGTCCGAAGTTGCGTCGGGGTTCAACAACCGACCTCCAGCGGCTGCCATGTACTCGCCAAGGTACTCCCGGCAAGACTCGTTCGAGAATGGCTGGATGGTCAAAAGTTCGTTCGCGGCACAAACAATGTCTGTGTTTGCGACTGCAGTAGATAACATGCCATCCACCATGTACGAGAAGGGCGACAGGCGGTACATGAAGATCCAGAAACGAGGGAACGAGTCGGGTGAGGCCAGGACACCGCAGAAGATCAAGCAGAGCATGAACATCAAGTTGGCAATGTTACCGCCGTTTTCGGCCGTCTCAAAACCGGCAATAATGAAGGTTGAGAAGGTTCCGGTGAAGATCATGAAGATGAACAGGTACAGGAACATGAGGGCTCCACGCTCAGTGACCTGGTCAGGGGGGCAGTTCTGGTAGAGGCCGACAGGATAATACCAGCAAACAAACATGATAAGTCCCATCAGAGCATTCCAAGGCAGCTCGACAATAATCTGCGAGAGCATAAAAACCTTCCATGAGTAGACTTTAGAAGGTCGCTCACGAGCCTCGTAGAGGGACCGCTGAATGACAAACTGAGGCATCGACTGTTGGACAATCTGACCAAAGACAGTGTAGATGTTGAAGATGGCAAACATCTGGTTTTGAAGTCCTTGAATACTGTTGGGTGCGTCGAAGAAGATGAATCCGATAAAGAGAGGAACCAGAGTGCAAAGTGCAGCCTTGGAGTAGATGTAAACAGGCGTGCGCCAGTACTGTTGGAAGACACGGTGCAGGTTGATCTTCAGCTGAACCATGAAGGGGGCGGCAAACTCGCGGTACTCGCCAGGGTCCGCATCCTCGGGGCTGGTCACGACGCCAGCCTTCTCGCGCTTGATGTTCTCAAGCTCAGCCTGGACAGCCTCGTACTCGGGGCTCTGTCGCCAAGCCTGGAACCAGTCGACTTCAGAGTGCGAACCAGGTGCAGCACCAATAACCTCCAGCATCCATTCGGCAGGGTTGGCCTCGGCTGGGCAAGGGTGGCCTCCATTGCGTTCAAAGTAGCTGGTGAGTGTCTTAGAGTTTTCACCAATTTCTCCGAAGTAGACAGTCTTTCCGCCCTTGGCTAGGAAAAGGAGTCGGTCGAAGCGCTGGAAAAGCATAGCAGATGGCTGATGGATAGTGCAAAGAACAGCTTGGCCGGCCTTGGTAAGCTTCTCGAGGAGATCCAGAATAGCCCAGGATGTTTGAGAGTCAAGACCAGAGGTAGGTTCATCGACGAACAGCAGCAGAGGAGGCTTGGCAGCAAGCTCGACACCAATAGTGAGGCGCTTACGCTGCTCAACGTTGAGACCTTCACCAGGAATACCAACAACAGCATCAGCATATTCATGCATATCAAGCAGCTTAATAACTTCCTCAACGTATGCAAGCTTCTCCTCCTTAGGGACATCAGCAGGCTGACGAAGGAGGGCGCTGAAGTTGAGAGCCTCGCGAACAGTCGACGTCTGGAGATGCAGATCCTGTTGCTGGACATAACCAGTCTTGCGCTGGAAGGACATATCGCGGGGGCTTCCATCGACAAGCATCTCACCAGTGATGACGCCCATGTTGATACGATCAGCCAAACAATCCAGGAGAGTCGTCTTACCGGCACCCGAGACACCCATCAGGGCAGTAAGAGTACCCGGCTTGACCCAGCCATCGACGTTGTCCAAAATGCGACGAGGCTCGCCCTTGATCTTGATGTCGTAGCACACGTCGTGCCACTGAAACACGGACGTTTGCTGCTGAAGCATACCTCCCTTGTTGGTGCGGCTTCGGGTGCGCTCGGCGGTGACAACAGGTCCAATGTTAGCCATGGCAGATTCGGGATCATTGTGCTTCTTCTCTGCGTGGGCGGCAGCGGCGGGCTTGTGGCCACGTCGGTAAACCAAAACCTCACCCTTGGACTTCTTCTCCAAGACGAATTCAGCAGCGACCATGTAACAGGCCAGGAAGAAAACGGTAAACGCAATCACAATACCAGCGTTTCGCCAGCGGTGCGACCACTCGTAGCCAAAGGCAGAGCGAAGGTAGTCTTGACCCAGAACGTAGCTCTGACCAGGAACCGAACCGACGGAAGTGCAAACAACCTGGTCTCCGGTCGCCCGGTTGTACTTGCTGTCTTCGCCAAGGGGCATAGGCACGAACTGGTTACATTCAAAGCGACGGTCCTGGAACTCGTTGACCATGAGAGATTCGAAGGAATAAGCCAAGGGATCGATGTAGCGGAGCCATTTGCACCAGCCCAGCATATACCGTTCCGGAATAACGAAACCGGTGAAAATGACCAGATCGAGAATCAGAAGAGCAGCGGGGACCAAGGCTTGGAACAGGGTACGAGAGGCAGAACCGATCGTTCGGAAAATCATGGACATAACCAGGGTTGTCAGGAAAGAGAAGAGCAGGAAGAAGAAGAATGCTCCTGGTTCTCTGCGAAGGTTGGTCATGAAATACAGTGTCAGGTTGAATACGATGGCGTTGGATATCTTGTAGGGCAAATCGCAAAGCATAGACGCGACGGCTTCGGCAGCGGGATGATACAGAGCGTAGCGGCTGTGTTTTTCGACGATAGGGCGTTGCGAGTACAATGTCAAGATCTATGTTTGGTCAGCATAGTCCTAGCAATAAAGTAGGGAAACCCAGAAACAGCAGGAGTACACGTACCTCGAGGGAACTAGAGAAGGCGTTCATCAAACAGGCAAAGAAGAGGAGAGCACCACGTTGGAAAAAACTGGACGATGCATCATCGAGGTTGTAAAAGACACTTCCAATGATGAGAGACATGCCGAAATTTCCAATGAGTGCACCGATAGTAAGACTAGGATCGCCAAGAAGACGGCGGAAACCACGCCACAAGCAGAGCTGAACTTGTTGCATAAAGGACAGGGTGTAGGGAGACTTGGAGCGCTGTCCCTTGGCCTGTTGGGCGTGCTTGGAAGCACGGAAGGCAACGGCATCGGGGCCGCCAATAGGGTGAGCGACCTTGTACTCCTCAATCTCGGCTTGGAGGGCCTTGTACTCGGCACTGTTCTTCCAAGCGGTAGCGAACTCATCGGGGGTGCGAGGAGCCTTGCCCTCAAAACCAGGTCGGACAACACGCTCGAGTGACGAGGTCATGGAGGTCAGGAAATCGGGAGTCGTCTGGCGAGGAGGGCATTCGAAACCAAGGTTGATGAAGTACTGTCGAGCATGGTCGGCGCGACCGAAGAAAATCTGGCGACCCTCGTATAGGACAGCAGCCTTATCGAAGAGATCATAGGCAGACTGGGGCGATTGGTAGATGGAAACGCAAGCAGTGCTGTTGAAGAGCTCGGTCTGCAAGCGCAAGGTCTTACAGAACTCGATGGCGTTGGCAGAGTCGAGACCACGAGTCGAGTTGTCCCAGCATTGAAGGGGAGCACCTGATAGAGCGGCCTCGGAAATGGTAACTCGCTTTCGCTCACCACCAGACACACCACGGATGAACTCGTTGCCGACCACGGTGTTGACGGTATGAGAAATGCCAAACATGGCCATGACAACGTCTCGCAGGTGAGCGGCAAACTCATTGCCACTCAGGCCGCCAGGCAAATCGCGAGGCTGGCGAGCTCGGGCAGCGAAAGTGAGGGTATCGCCGACAGTGAGTTGCGGGAAGTGGACATCGACCTCGGCGGTATAGATGGCCTCACCACGGTGGTGGGTGTGCATCTCTTTGGCACTGATTCCCTGGTAGTTGAAGTAGGTGTCAGGGTCAACGTAGATACCATTCATCTCTCCTGCAATAGTCTTGAGGAAAGTGGAGCAGCCGGATCCAGGAGGGCCGAGGACGACGAGCATCTCGCCATTGCGAACCAGGCCGTCGAATTGGCGAAGGATATCAATGCGCTGGCGGCTGCCGACACCCATGGCATTTCGGGCAAGACCAGCCAGTCTAAGCCAAACGTTTGCGACATCTCTTTGGTAGTCGGTGGCCTCACCGAAACCGAAGGTGTTCATGTTCTGAAAGCAAACACCAGTGGATCGAAAGGAAGCACCTGATTGGGAAACTAAGTCAACCATTGCTTTGGCCCACGCCCTGCCGCTGAAGTTGGGCCCGTGGGGGTTGAGAGGAGATTCTTCGGGTGCGGAGAAGGGGTTGCCGCCCTCGACGCCGGAGGCATGAGAGTAGGAGCGGGCCAGGGCCTGTACGGCGGAGTTCCGTCGCTCCATCTCGGAGTCCTCATCATCTTTTCCAAGGGTCTCGGCAGGTGAGGAGTTCTTCTCGTCGATAACAGCCTTCTCGTTGAGAGAGTCGCTCGTGTCTGTCTTTGGGCGAGAAGTGGTGGTGTCCTCACGGACGGCGTCCTCGATGTCAGCCTGACGGCGAACATCAGGGCTAGCGGTGGAGGGAACGCCCTGAGTGGTGGCAGTAGCGTCATTGTTGACGTTCATGCCGAGGCCAAGGGAGGCCATGGTGGGCAGGTGATGAAGTGGTAAGGTGCGCAGTCGCAGAAGAAAGTAAGGATATTACAAGTATTAGTAGCTGTTTTGGTGGACTTGTCGCAACAGCGAGCCTACAGCAAAGTAGGTCGGTGGTGTTCTTTCTCAAGTCCAGTGGAGGCTGTTGTCTTTCCGTTCCAGGGACAACTGCTTCGAAGATCCAACCCTCCTTTGTTCTCTTTTGACGAGAAGAAGAGGGAAAGGGTTGACAGAAGGATTGACGAGAAGGGAAAAGGCGCAAGGCAGAGAAGGCAGACACACTCTCTAAGTAATAGAAGAGGCGAAGAAGGAGCGGTAGCCGAAGCAAAAATACAAAACAACTTTTTGGAACGCCGGGCCATTGATTGAACCCGAAAGGGGGGGTGGAGAGGGGTGTGGTGTGAAGAGAAGAGGCAAGATGAGCCAGAATGAGGTGGATTCGAGGCGAGCGCCTGGGTGGGTCTAGCGGCTGGCGGGCTTTAGCAATTGTCCGCCAGCTTGGTTGTGCCATTTTCCAAAGGGCCAATGCCAAGTCTAAGCGACGAGGCGGCTCAAGGCTCAGGACAGGTGGACGATATGATGGAATGGCTGCAGACGGATGCTACCGCAGATTCAATGGAGCTGCATCCCATCAGTGGGAACTGGTTGACATCTACGCGTCCCTTCTCACCCAAAGTCCGCCAGGCAACATCTTTCGTCTGCAAAAGTGGCAGTACCTTACACTACACTACAGTACAACAGTACATTCACCTCCTTGGAGCCGCGAACTCCTGGCAAGGTTGTTAGGCACCCGCAAATATTATTGATAAAATCGAGGGGTGAGTGGGGTGCTGAGATTAGCTGTAGGGGTGTCTAGTCATCAATGTTAAAGTTGCACGTCTGACATGCCCAGGGCCGATTACTCCGTGGGAGTCGCCAGCCCGTAATCGTTCTGCTGAGCTGGATCTCTGCAACGGCACGGCTTGTCTCACGGTCCTAACGCGAAGCAGATCATTTACACCCAAAACCCTCTCTTTCTCTCTCATAAGCACTTGCGTAGATGGCCGCTAAATCTCCGCAACAACAGGATTCTAGTGGCGGAGTTTGTCCTGATACCTGCACCTCGCGGTAAACCCTCCTTTTCGAAACAGAGATTATCAGGAATCATAAAAGGAAAGGGAAAAAATAAAACAAAACAAAACAGAAAATGATTACAGAGAAGGCTCATCATTCACCATCGACGACGTCAAGGCGTTGCAGATCCCAAACGTCGGGTGCGCTGCGTTGGGAGGCTTTGACCAGCCGCTATGCTATGCACCCACGGGAAACGCAGGAACTGTGAACGCCCTGCCGCATCGATTAGCGGTCCTGTTGCCACAACCGTTTAGCCGTAGTCATGGTTCGTTGTCTCTGCAAATCCGAATGGCTGCAATCCGAGCTAGTCTACCTGTTGAACCGCAAAGTAGTATTTGACTCACCGAGCACTTGGCGTTTTCTGGTTGGGAATCTCATGACGGACGAGCATCACCTGCATTACTCCGTCCGATGCGACGGCATCCGAGACACCACGGCAGCCCAGGTCATGCACCTGCGCCCTGCGTGTTCGACTTCTGCTGCGGCGTCCCGATCGACCCCGGAAGCAACGTAGTGCACGCAGTCTCGTTTAAGGGGAAGGGGAGGGGTTCTGCTCATAAGCGTAACCTCCAGGTCCAAGCGGGCCATGCATGGGTTAACAGGGTTGTGCGGAACCCACGTTTTTGGCTTCTAGCTCCGTTTGTCGACGTTCAGGCGGGACGTGCTTGGGCCAAATCCCGTCGTCGGGGTCTTAGAGCAACCCGACACCCCGCTGCTGGCCCGAATTGGAGAAGGCCGCCGGGAGCACCGACCACAGCCTTACTCCTCACACCGATGCCTACTGGTCCAAGAGGACCCTGCCACCAAAAAGTCGCTTACCTCCATCTCGGATTCGGGTGGCTCTGTTAGCGACCTGGGAAACATCGTCTCCACCGTCGCGGCTGCTTAACTAGTCCATCGATTAATTAAACGCGGCCAACTTGCCTACATGCTTTGGTGAGCCACCGACCTGACGTAGGTGGACGGGAACGATCTGCCTCCACCAGCATTGAGACTCAAAAACCCAGAAGCAACGACGATGGTCCCGGGCATCTGGGTGGTTTATTCCCCAGCTTAGCTCGGGCAATGCCGTTTTGTGAATACAAGCTTCCCCTTCCTACCAAGTCGAGTTGCTGGGCCGTGCCCGCTGGGCAACACTGTCATTGTCGCGTATCGCTCGTCAGGAACAGAATGTTTCCCAATCGTCCGTGTGGACATAGCAACGCCACGCTACGCTAGACCAAGCTCTCGAAAAAGATTGACTCGTCCCGAAACACTCCGCCAAAACACTTCTGACTATTCCTTTCAGGAATGTGTAGTGACTCAGTGCACACATAGGGACAGCTCGTCATACTGAGTCAAAATGTTCATCGTGCGATAAGTTTTTTTTTTTTTTCCCTCTCACTCAGGCACATGCAGATAAGATCGAAGCCGTCGGGCTTATCCAGAAAGTTCCGCCACGTTTATCCAGAAAATTCCGTCGCGTTTCCGGATTCTTCCTTCTCACCAGCCATTAGCCACGTTCCGATTGCAACGTCTCAGCACTCGGAACAGCACGACTTTTCGTCTTGATGCAGGTTAGATGTAGATACCACTCAGCGACGCTCACACTCCTCTCACATGGTCACGCACGCGACTACACGTATGCACAATGGCCGGGACATCCGTCCGGCTCTTCTAATTGAGATCTCATGTGGCCAACCCCTGCGTGGAAAATGCCCTAGTCTTGAGCATGCATGCAGCAAGCCGCTGACAGTACCATAGCTCTTGGTATCAACGATGCGTGATTATCAGGTGGTAATTGAGCTTCAGCTTCTCTGCAGACAACGCAGTTATCCTCAGTCTATGATGGGCAACCACAGCGCAGGACCGAACAGTAGAATCGCAGCTCCCGCGGGAAGCTTCTGTAATGAATGTTGTGCTATAGCTCACACAAGACCCTGCAAGGCAGTGCGCGCGTCCGTCACAAGAAGATTTGCGAACACGAACGCAAGATTGCTTAACCCTGGCAAACCTTACCTGCAACCCCTCCATCATAGGGTTCGATCTCGGACACGCGCAGAGTACCTTAGCCTATCGGCAAATGCCAAGGCCAAGCTACGACGGAGCTGGGATTTCGACATCTCACGTCACTGTGAGTCGCATTCGCATCTCATCAAAACACGGCGCACGCTTGTCTTGATACCCAGTCGCAAGACAGTCACCGGTCGTGTACGCCGTCATACCGCTGTAAACTGCAGTAAGTGTTCAGGCGCTCAACGAGACGCAATGGTAGTGCAAGTTTGAAGATCCCATGCACGCCGACATGGTTAATACCCCGAACATCCGTAGCATTGTCATCATTGTTGCACTGGCTTGGCTTCAGCTTGCAGGATTGCAAAACAGGATGTCGCTTCCCCAAAGCCAGAGTTGAGTTGGGCTCGGGGAAAGCATTTCTGGAAAGGCCGCCGCTAAGGGCCAGCCCACCAATGAGATTTTGCAGATTGTCGCCTCAAGTCCGCTGAGCACCACCAAAGCGCAAGGAAAAAGAAATGGTAACGGTGGGGTGGGTCTCTTGTCTCCTTCGGAGGCGGCCTGTCGGATCCGTCCAGCAACCCGCTCCGTCACTTTGGTCCGGATCGCTTTGGCATTCCCGGATGTTCTCAGAGGGAACGGGTGGCGGGCGAGAATACGACCGCCACACGTGAATAATTAATGGGCCCTCACAGAATGCGCCTGAGTATCGCGCCGGCTTACCAGTCGCACTTCCTCCGAAACATGCGTGGTCAATCCGGTCGTTCATGTGTGAGCTCACTTGTGGTTTGTGTGTCACAATGCTTATTTTAACCTTTGGGTGTTTACTCACACCGGGCAAGCGAAACAACATCTTCAACAGCAGAGGTGGTACGGTCTTGAGGTTTCACAACCCCTAGACAGAAACATCATGCTTATTTTCCAGGCTACGGCATTTATTCGCTGATGACCACGGCTTGGTCCGACACGACTAGACAATGTGGTTTCCAGTATGTCTTACCCTAGACCTTAGCTGTCGAAACACTTCATAACCGCGAAAGGTATGGGATGTAAAATATTGCTGAATCCATCAAAGGAAAGGTATGAATGGCTACAATGGCACATGGTGAAACCCCCGAAGTCCCTCAACGTAGAACGAAGGCCATCACGATTTGTTGAGGAACTTCAGGGGTTTCACCCATTCAGATCCACATATCTATAGCCCCGTGGGAGTCGTGATTCGACATTGGATAGAATCAAATTGCTGCTACATGGCTGCATCTAATGATCGATTGCTGTAAGACTTAGATTCATCTGTCATATTAAGATCTAACTGGCTCAAGAGGCTGAGTAGCTGCACAACTCGCAATCCACACGAGAAGCGTAGATGTATTCAGGGTAGGTACAGGGTAGTTAATAGCATCCACAGACTGTCAGATTATCTGCCCTTATTTGGGTTGGAATGAACGGTGACACTCGGATCGGAATAAGTTTTCATACAAGACCGTCTACGCATAAATATCTACACGAAACCGCTACATTACATATTCCTATAGTCCATCCATAACGCTTCGTCCACATGATTTACAGACGCATGATTTACAGACCAAGCTTGAAGCCACCAGGCCACAGAGACTGCAGCAGCCTCAGGGGGTCGTACTTGCGAGAGATGCTCAGGAGCTTCTGCTTGTTCGCGGCGCCGTATCCATCATAGACATTCTGGAAGCCGGCGGCGTCGCCCATGTAGTTGAAGGCGTCGTAGACGCCAGCCTTTTGGGTGGCGTTGCCGATGGCCCAGGTGGTGTCCTTGATCCAGTTGTAGATGGCCTCGTTGTTCTCGTCGCCGCGCCACTCAACGACCTCGGCCCAGGCAAGGTAGGTGCCCTTCTTGTCGGGCTGGAAGCCGAGAGCGTTGCCGGTGGGGTTGACCTTCTTGGATCCCTTCAGCCAGAGATCACCGAGAGGCTGCCAGTCAATGGAGATTAGGACACGGTCCTCAGGAGGAATAATGTTAAAGAGCTTGGGAAGCTCGCCCTCGAAGACTTCCCAGGAGACCTTGATACCGGTGAGCAGCTCGTCATACGTCTTGCCGACGGTGGTACCGGCGATGAACATGTCGTTGATGCCCGGGACGACGAGCTGGCCAGTCTCATCGGCAAACTCGGACAGAGTCTTCTTGGAGAAGGTGTTGCCAACGTTGGGGAGATCCCAGAAGGGACGGAAGCACTCGGGCTGGGGGTCCTTGTCGCTGTCGTAGTAGAGAATGACAGCACCGACAGTGGTCTGCTCGTCGACAGCAACGACCTGAGGGACCATGTGGGAGAGCGGGTCAGTGTTGAACGCCGAGTAGTTGGCAATGGCCTGTTGAAATTAAACGTTAGTATAAGGTTCCACCTTGCCCAGTGCCACTTGCTGATCCGGAAGTCCTACGACTCAAGGGGGGGAAGCTTACCTGGAGAAGTGCAGGGATATCAGTAACGGAGTAGACGCCGGCGTAGACGTCACCGGAAGGAAAAGTGTTGAGCCTGAACTTGGTGACAATACCAAAGTTGTTGCTGCCACCCTTGAGGGCCCAGAACAGGTCGGAGCGCGTCTTGGCGTCGACCTTGACGACCTGACCAGTGTAGAGGACGACCTCGTACTCAAGGACATTGTCGGCAGACCAGCCGTACTGGTTGCCGTGGAAGTTGATGCCACCACCAATGAGCAGACCAGGCACGCCAACGGGAGCCAGGCGTCCGCCGGTAGTTGCGAGGTTGAACTCTCCGAGGTAGCGGTAGACCTCACCCCAGTCGAGGCCAGGGCCGACCCAGACAGACTTGCGATCGGCAGCGAGCTCCAGAGTTGTAAGGTTGCTCATGACGATCAGTGGGCCGCCATCGATGCTGTTCGCACCCTTGATGCCCATGTGGCCGCCGCCGCGAACGGCAAATTTGGTACCGGTCACCTCGTTGATCAGCAGGGCAGCGGCGACGTCCTCGGCACTGGTAGGGCGGAAGACGCAGGCGGGGGAGAGGATCTGGTGGTTGGACCAGAAGTTCTTGACCTCGTACTCGTAGACGGCATTGCCAGGCACGAACGTCTTGGCCGAGTTGGTGAGCCGCAGGGCGCTGCAGCCATTGAAGGTGGCGTTGACCTGCGCGAACAGGCCGCCGAGCGAGGCCAGGGCCGCGGTGAGGTTGACGCTGCACTGAACCATCTTGGTATCCCTTACTTCAAAAAAAAGAAGGAAAGTGAAAGGGTGTTAAATGAGAGGATCGAGCACACCACGGTTCTGCTCGAGGAAGGGTATTTGAGGGGGAGGGGCGAGGCTCAGCTGGCGGGAGGGCAAGCAGCAGAGTTGAGCTGACGTTCGGAGGTGTTGACAATGCTTGCCGCGACCCTTTTAAAGAACGCTGATCCCACCCTGTCACGAGCAGCGAGCGGCTCTCTTGATGGGCCGCGGTGGTGGCGCGGAGTCGTGGTGGAGCCGCTGCCGAGACGACAATTTCAGGAGTTCATGGACGACAGGCCCCCGATGGAGCAGGCAAGCTCATTATGGCGTCCAACACCGCCCTGCGCCTTGCCACGTTCGGCCTCTCTAGGCCCTCACCTGCTCTCGATTCAGAAACTATTGACTTTCTAGAAAAAGGGCCTTAGAGATCGTCAACCAACGGCATCTGCGGCGCCATGATGACATCGGACGGGGTCCCCGCCGTCAAATCGTCGTCCAGGGGCCGCCACTCTGCTCGAGCACAAGTCTTATCACGATGTGCACGTGTTTCCGCCGTGTCTCCATCAACCTTTGCCACTCTCAGTCTCTCCATATTTTACTGTTATGCCTCTTTCGACCGGTGGGCTCTTCCACGGCCCTCCCATCACTACTGGAAAAGGGTACGAGTGAAGCGCGTGGTGGTCCCCAAGCCGTTTCTCATCAACCGAAGCTGTGGACTAGCTAATAAGGCTGGGGGCCATCTCTATCGCATCCTTTCGGATGGAAAGCATTGATCTATCGTTGCGCCAAGCCAACAAAGCGGACGTAGCTCCACAGCCAGCTATCTCGACGGTAGCTCCCGAGCTGGCCGTGGACCTCAAGGGACTAATAGTTCGTCTCTTAAGGCCCCGAGGGAAAGATCGTATAAGAGGAAGGGGGATATTGACGAGGGAATGAAGAATCAATGGTGTCAACAGCAAATGTTGGCCGGGGCTGCCTCCGTGGATTCAAATGCCGGGATACAGTCCCTCATCCATGCCGACCCCCCTTCCCTGCCCCTTGCGTGCTGCAGCTCTTCATGGACATGTGCGTCACTAGGGCGGCAGGGCATTGCTTTAGTGTTATTACTTACCCCCGTCCATCACCGGTCCAGGTTTCTGTTTAGGGCGGAATGCCGGCGCCGCGCTAGTCACAACCCCCGGATGTGACCCGGCGGTGCGGTGGGGCCCAGGCTTCATGTCTTGTCCTAATGGGACGATTGTTCGCCTCTGTTATACCTCCAGCACCACACGAACCACGGTTGATCGCTGCATATAACCCTTGGCGGAGCCTCTGCAGTTTCACTCCCGCTGCACCATGTGTACAGTGTGCGGTGCAGACTCAGAGAATTGTCCGATCTGAGGACCGTGGTAGCGGCAGGGATGGAGGCAGGACGGAGGAGCAGGTACCATTAGGTCAGGTCGTTAAGTTCTACAGGACGGTCCCGACCTGCAGAATCACGCCAAAGACAGGCATGCCATACCTACCGTACTGTACCATTCCGCAATGGCAAAGCACTTAAGCCTACAGGAACATGCCGGGGTCTGGTGCAGAAGTTCGTCGGAACCAGGGGGGGGGGTCGTGGCGCTGGGACGAACATTGGGATGATCCAGATAAACACACGAGCGGCCCCATGTGGCTACGCATATGACCCTCGACTTTTCCCACAGAGTGATCCGTCCTAAAGTAACGCCTACGCTGTTCTCCGGTTTCTTGCTGAGAGATTCTCCTCTTGGATCCAAAATCTTTCGAGGCGTGACCGACCGGCGACAGCCAACATGTCTCTCGACAATGGCGTACTGTATCTCATCGACCCGATCAATGCGGTGCGCGATCCCAACCAACCGGCCGAGGCAGCCCCCTTGACGATTGTGACGATTCTGTCCTTTAGCCTGGCCACGGTCTTCATGGCAATCCGAATCTATGCCCGCCAAGGTCTGGTTGGTCGACTGTCACTGGATGACTGTGAGTGCCGATTCAATGCCTATTGCAACGAGATTCCGTACTGACAAAGTGATAGATGTAATGATACTGGCCTTTGTACGTCTATCGTCCAAACTTGCCCCGCGTGATACTAATTAAGGATCCCCTTAGATTTGTGATGGCCTCATGGTCGGTTTCACACTGAACAGTAAGCCTGCCTTTGAACCCAAACTCGGGCAACTATTAACTCCTACGCTTTAGTGCTCAACTATGGAATGGGAAAGCATTTCTGGAACGTCCCCGTTAGCGATCTCTACCCTCACTTCAACCTCAGCAATATGCTTGCGGCTATTTTCTTCTGCGCAGCCACGGGCCTCGCGAAAGGCAGCATTCTCCTCTTCTACCTTCGAATCTTCCCAGCCAAGGCCGCCCAAGTCGCCGTGTGGAGCGCCTTTGCCTTTACGATCTCATATTCGCTCGTCTCCGTCTTGGTCAACATCTTCGCGTGCGACCCAATCAAGGCTTCTTGGGACTTTGAGGCTGCTGCGACAGCCAAGTGCATCAACCGTCCAGTCTTCTACTTTGCGCAAGCCGGCCTCGGCATCTTTGCCGACGTTATCACGGTCGTCATTCCCATTCCCTGGCTGAAGACGCTGAAGCTGCCCACCAGGCAGAAGGTCGGCGTTGCCATCATGCTGACAATGGGAGCGTTGTAAGTATTGCATCGGCCCCTACGACATGAATCATGTAACTAATAGCGTCACAGCGTTTGCATTGTAAGCGGTGTCCGCCTGCAGTCCCTTAACAAACTCCTTAATGACCCGGACCTGACCAGTAAGAACTTGGTCCCAGCAGTATTGAATCATGTACTAACACAACATAGCCAACACTGTCATGGCGCTCATGTGGTGTGTCCTTGAGCTGAATCTGAGCATCATTGGTGGATCTATTCCTACGGTCAAGCCCCTTTTGAAGAAGTTCCTGCCCAGGCTCCTCGGCACCAGCCGCGCCAGAAGCACAGGAGACGACATCTACCTGCACACGTCCCGAAAGACCGGCAGGGGAACCGAAGGAGCATCTGGAGTCCGGTCTTTTCATGGCGGCATGCACTCGGCAACCGGACGAGGCTCGAGCACGGGCAGCGAAGAGTTCATCATTGCAAAGGCCTACGGGTCTAGTATGAATTCGGGGGTCGAGGAGGGTACCATTGTCAAGACGGTGCACTACGGCGTTGAGATTGAGACGAGGAAGGATGAAAATAGCCACTAATGCGTCTACGTCGCCCGAATAACACGGGGACCAAGGAAAGGAAAACGACAGAAAAGCAAGCGTATAACAATATCATAACATTAATTTACCACACATTCTAACTAGTAATATGGTCTCCTTTACCCGCACCAGTGAACAGACGAAAGGGCTTCGTCTAGCGGCCAGGCGGGAGCGCTTCTCTAGTCTTCCCTAGCCTCACCGTTGCATTTCCGCAACAAGTAAAGTCGGGCGGACGAAAGAAAGACGGGCGACTTTCTAGTGTGACTCGGGGTGTCGCTCTCTGTTTCGGCGGCAGATCCTGGCAGTCGCATGAGGAGAATTTGACAAACATTTAGAATCCTTGCTTGGCCATGCACCACAGGCAGGAGTCATCACCAAGGGATGAAACATCAAACAATGCACCCTCGCAAAACGACACATTCTGCTCTGTCCCGCTGCAATCGCAATTGCGATTGCGGGATTATTCACGCGGCCCTGGTTCGCCACGTCCTGGCGATAACGTGGTCTAGACCCATCCTACGGGTTTTGGCCAGTGTGGTCGCTTACACGAGCGCCCCCGGCGATACCTGGTACGATTACCGACGATGCGAGAAAGCACATGGTTACCGAGATTTTCAGGCCTGGGGGAGCCCCCCCCCCTCCTCCATCCCCTGCGATCCATAGCTGTGGGAAAGTGTGAAAGCATTTGTCTTGCCGGCAGGACAGGGTTGTAGTGGGAAATGGACATGGGGGTTGTGCGACCAGGCCCTGGCTTGGCTGGCTCGGGGCCTTGACCATAATGGTCCAGAGCTTGGCACACCTGACGAATCGCTGAGCCCTGACCCTGGCCCTGGCAGACATTCGGCCGAATGGACGGGGTTGTACAGCCGAGGCCATCCATGAGCAGGTACTGCGCAAGTATCGGCCTTCGGCTTCTATCAGGGACCGGGGCCACGGTCTCAACTGACCTTGCTCCTCACCTTGCTCCCAGTTGGTGAGCCGGCAAACTCCGCTTGTCAGTGAGAGGCCAGGAGCCGAGCTCAAGACCGAGAGCTTCATGCCTCCCCAAATTTTGATGCTAAATACCTTACACGTGCGGGCGAGACTGCGGGACTATATGCAGCACCCATGCAATCGGCCCTCCTGCGGTTGGTCAACTTCATTTCACCTGCTATCAGGAACGGAAAGTCGAGCAATCCCGGAAGCCCGCCATGCCCAATGGCTCTCTTTCTCTCTTTCTCGCTCTTCTGCTCAAGTGTACGCATTACTATATTCTACTCTCACAATAGAGTGCGACGTGAGGCGTAGGGGGGGCTCTTCATAGGGCATCAGAGCCGTAAGGAATTAACTCAACCCTCAACTGGATTGCATCACATAACATTATCCCGACGGCTGGTTATATTACTATCAATCGGCTTACAATTGACAAGGAGTAGGGCTGAAGACAACACGACAGCCGATACGAAGCTTGAAGCGGGATTACGTCTCCTTCTCTTACGTGGGCCCCGAGATGCCCTAGGAGAGGAGGGTCGGGGGCCGCTGCCTCTCTGTGGAACTAATGCCCAGGCAGATTAACAGAACTAAAATCGGATGGCGGCGCCCCGCAACTGAACAATAGAGCTATAACCACTTCACCGTTCGACTAGGCTCACAATCTGCACTAGCATTTCTTTCCGCGGGTCTCGGAACTGCGATCCCCTGTCTAGAGGCAGCAACAACAGGCAAGAATTCCGCGAGCGAGGAACAACAGGTGCACGTTTCGCTACCTTAATTTCATCATCAACTTCCAGTCGCCGGGTAGGCATTGTCCCGGCTGACTCTCCTTGGCCGGGCTGAGGACAGCCCAGGCGTCATAGCCGGGACTTTCATATCTTCTAAATGAACTAAATGTGACCTTCCAACGAAACTTGACTCGAGCCATGTACCTGGTTATCGTAGCAGATGGTGCCGCTAGACAAGGAGTACGCTGCTGGCGAAATGACACATTTCCAGATATCGCCTATTCGTGTGCAAGTCCGGCACGAGAGTCTTGTTACGACGAGCTGGTGCCGTTAGCCTCGCGTGTCGTACAGCAAAGAAGGCAAAAGTGAGAAGGTGGTGCTCGTACAATTCTACTAGAATATCTCACTGGGTATACACTATCTTACATGAAGTTGATGCCAACTCCGACCTGGAAACCCTTAGTTCCCAGTTCTCCTCTCCGCAGAACTAGCGGCAGGCTAAAGTTGAGCTCAAATCGCGCGACAGGATGCGCGTAAACCAGCCCGACGCCTGCTGCCATGCTGGGAACCCCCGTTAGTAAATCCCTGAAGGCTGTAAGCATGCCGCTTGTGACAGCCCCCGTACTCATGCCCTGGGTTGCCGCGTTCTTGGTTTTGCTTTGATCCCGCAGTGCCACGAGACGCCCTCCGTTGGCGAAAACCTGGAATCGCAGGCCGGAGTCTGGGCCTTTGTATGGCAGTGGCAGCAACATGTTGACCCTGCCGGCGGCGAAGACATCACCGCCCACGGAATCTTGACCGTCGTGGGGGCCGAGGCCGCCGAGCTTGAAACCGCGGACATCTGTTGGGCCTCCAAGCTGGAAACGGTCGTTGATACGGCTAGGCTGCGCAGTGCCGCCAAAGTTGAAACCCAATGGAAGGGGCCAGAGCATGCCAGTTCTGAAACCTCCGCCTATCGATATGCCCGTAGGGCCAGACACACCGGGAAGTGGGATGGGGATGGCGCCACCCAGCTCGAGCTCACTTTTGGAGAATGCCACGTCACCGGCCAGAGGGCCAATACCTGCCACTTCGAATCCAGTCCGAACCATGTAGCCGTTTTGGGGCAACTGTGGGTTATCTCGCCTCTCTCGAAAGAATGTGTGCTTGATGGCGCTCTTGATTGTATCGCCAGCATCGTTGCGGACCGTGGGGCTCGCGCCACCCGTTAGCCCAGTAATCTGTCTCCAGCCGCCAAGGTATTCGACGCTGTGCGTGTCTCGCTGTGCATCGAGCCAGGACAACCGCAGCGATCCGCCCTTCACAACCTCCTCGTGTGAAGCCCACGACTTCTCTGCTGCGGAAGACACGCCCTCCAATGATACCCTCATGTCCGGGTTGCTGAGAACAGGCGCGCTCAGGTTTGCACTGTAGGCTGAGCGCGTGCGTGTGCCCGTCTTGGCATTGAGCGTGAGCATCTCGGCTCCGCCAAACATGTTCCGCCACAGGAGCGAGCCGTAGGCGGAACCCTCGCCGTTGCCCACATCGGTGCCGGTCTGTAGCTTGAAGCGGGGGAGCTCGTGCACCTTCAAGTCGATGTCGACGTCGGTCGGGCTAGATGAGGAATCCGTCTGCTGCGAAGAAGTCATGAAAACCTCGGGAGGCTGTCGCAGGATCTCTGCTGCAGTTAGAACCCATCCTCCAAGTTGCGGTAGGGATATGGTGGCATTTACGCAGTCCGCTCAGCTTGGAGCTTGCCAGCTGCAGGTGCGCAAGAACCTCGCCCATTGTAGACGGTGCAGTTGGCCCTTGGGCGACCAGCGGTTGAAGAATTGGATCCAAGAAGCTCCGTCGCAGGTTGGTAGCGCCATGAACGCGAACCTGGTTCACCGTCATGTTCATATTTTGTTGGTCCATCATCTGCCTCAGATCAGCTTCCTCCTTAATTGCTCGTGCCGAGTTGACAGTACCAGCTGCGCCAGCCTGCGTTGTTTGGCTTCATCTTCCTGGTGTCTGAACTCTGGGTTCGCTTCCGCATCGTGGAGAAGAGATTCCGGGCTCGACCGAAGTTTGCCGAACGGATCGGCCGCCTTCAACTGTCAGTGCTTACTGTGTAGCTGTAGCACGCGGTCAAGTCTCAAATATACTCACTGGATCCCCGGAGCTGTTCATTGTGACCGTATTCGAGGACAGAATCGTCCTGCCTTCCGCTTGAATAGAGGGTGAAAGGTTCAACGCATGACGCGCTTCTTCATGCATGCGAAAAGCTAATGGCTATCCCTGCAGAGATGCTGGAGCGGTTGCCGACGACTCCAGCCACATGTGGCGGTGCCTCTCTACAGTGGGGAGGCCCAGGCCTTCCCCCACACCATGATCTCCGCTCACGATGCGCTTCCGGCGTGCGCCACCCAACCTTACATCACTCAACGTCCTCCGTCTTTCATCACGCATCCACGCGACCCCAAATTGTCAGGCCTTTGTGTGGCCTTTTTGGTGGATTTTGGCTCTCTTAATATCCTTTGACTCTTGTAGTCCGCGCGCAACCCTTCTTTTCCGCCTAGCGACTGGCGAAGCATCTCACGCGACCCCGTTCTGACCACATCATCACCTCCGACCAGCAGTCTCCCACCTCGCTTCGGGAGTCAGCACAACCATGGCAAGCAAAGCAGCACAGACTCGGGTTTGTCGGAACATTCTTCGATGGCTTCTCAACGTGACTGACACCCTTGACAGTTAACCCGCGAGTACAAGTCTATTTCCCAGAATCCGCCACCGTACATCGTTGCTCATCCCTCCGAGTCGAATATTCTCGAGTACGACCTCAATAATGCATCTGTTTCAATCTACAAGACTAATAATGGCATTAGATGGCACTATGTGATCACTGGCCCTGAAGATACGCCCTACCACGGTGGCCAGTACTGGGGCACATTGATTTTCCCGCCGAACTACCCCTTTGCGCCGCCCGCTATCCGCATGCACACGCCTTCGGGTCGTTTCCAGCCCTCGACGAGGCTATGCCTGTCCATATCCGACTTCCATCCAAAGTCGTTCAATCCGGCATGGGAGGTCTCCACTATTCTGATCGGTCTCCTGTCATTCATGACTAGCGATGAGATGACGACGGGATCCGTGTCCGCCACAGCAGCTGACCGCCGTTTTATGGCCATGAAATCGCGATGGTGGAACTCGACCGGTGGTGGCTCGAATCTCAAGGCGAACCCAGCTAACAAGGGCAACGTGAAGGCAGGAGACGGTGGAGCCAAGTTCCGCGCGGAATGGCCGGAATTGGACGCGGAGAATTGGGAGTGGATGAAGAAGCACAATGTCGACACGGCTACTGGCCTGCGCGCTGATGGCGAGAACGGACCTTCGTGCGCCCCACAACTCGGCATCGCCAACTCAAGCGGACACCAGACGCAAGCCGTTGTAGACGCTGTCGTTCAGCAACGAGACGCGGGACGAGGGTGGCTGTCACAAAACAAGTTGTTGGTCGCAGGTGCCGCCATCTTCGTGTACGTGCTGGTGGCTCGACTTATGAGGGGCGAGGACAGCCTTGCGTAGGTGTATATAGCGGCGCATGCTTATTCGTTTATTCCGTGGCTTTGGGAGTTTTGGTCGTGCGTTTTGGGCAATGAAACGAGCGGTGGGAACCACAGCATATACGAGGTATCGGTTACTTCCTGGTTCAGTCTGTCTATGGGACGACCGGTATCCTAATGGGATCTGATGGCTTCAACCTCGGGGCTTCCGGGTCAGCGAGTGCTGTCATTGTGGCAAATGTTATCTTAGCTCTGCGTTGTATAATGTATTAATTGCATCATTGAAGGGATCCATCCCGCTTCAACACTGCGCGGTTCATTGTCTGCTGCCAATCCCAGGACGCTTAACCTTCCACGGAGCCACAGAAGCCGTATACGTGGCTGTGTGACAATTGTGCAGCGCGAACAAAGGTTTACCTACCTGAAGACGGTCGGTATTCGCTCTCCTTATAGCGGACCACCTTGTCCGCGGCAGCTAATGAACTATCGTTGCTCGCTCTAGCAGCTCTGTTAGGCATTCCTAATTGCTGCGACGTCCGAAGCAAGTTGGCGTCTCCTTTATAGGATAGCCCTTTTTTCTACGACAGCGCAGATAGTCACACGAGATTATCAAGGAAACCGCCGAATAGGTGTTGTATCTATCCACGTCCAGCAGAGAGCCCACTTCTTTAAAGGACGCGCGACCGCCCGGGCTGATACCCATTGAGCCAGGTATAAGAAGATGCAGTGCAAAAATGCCGAATTGGGGGTGGTTGATGCCCATTCCAGGCCCGAGAATTAACCGTCAGCACAGACAGCCTCATCGTGGTTCTTGCGGGGGGTTTCAAGGATCGGCCACCCGTTGGAGCCAAATTTTTTTCTGTGACGCAGCCCCGGTTTTTGGTGCCATGGAAGCAGCTGGATGCATTTGGCAGCACTTTTTTTCCTCGTTTGATGTGGAGACGCACCTCATCCCGCACCGCATCCTGTAGGTTAACCTGCGCGCTGCTCTGCTCTGCTCTGCTTTGCTTTGCTTTGCTGAGAAAGGGTAGACCAGAGCGAATAGCCCTTGGTTACTGACTGGGTTGTCAAACCTGGGATCCTCTCGTGTGCGTGCGTGCGTGCCCACCCCGTCATTCGCACCATCACCCTGCGTCCACGCCCCGCCTCGCCTTGGGAGGGTTCGCGTGTTTCTGCCAGGCCGGCCGGTGATTTCCCCTCCCTCCTCTGCCATCGGCGGTCTGCACCCTGCAGCATCCAAGTGCACAACGGAGGTCCATCGTCGACTGCGGCCTCTCATGTCCGAACCCATGCCTCTTGGCCGAGATCTCTAGTCTTGAAGCCCTCGAGATCCGGCCGTGAGCTGAACTGCTACCCTCCGGACCGAACACCCCCCTGCCGGGTTTCGCTTGTTTGCTATCTCGATCTCCAACTCGCATTCCCCGCCGCTTGCGCTGAGCCTCTTCGCATTCTCTTGATCCGTGATACAGCCAGCCATCATGGCCCCCGTCAATGGCTCCAGCAAGCCGCGCCGGCCGGGCCATAGCAAGCAACCCTCCAAATCTGTGGTGCCTGCTATCCCTCTGCCTCACGTAAAGCGCCAAGCTGCCGCTGCCGCCGCCGCCGCAGCTTCCGTTGCCGACCTTTCGCATGACGTGCCCCGATCCGAGAAATTGGCTCCGGATGGAGCCTCGACACCTACAGCAGAGGGTTCCTCTGAGCCAGTTTCGGGTAGAGAGCTGGTGGCTGAATCAGGATCTGCAGGCGATGTCAAACTCTCGACTTCGTCTCTGGCGGATTCTCAGCACACAATTCGCGACAATGCAGGTGGGTATAAACTCTGTAGAGCTTTCCCATGCATCGAATCGGAAGCTAATTGTCCTAGCAGTGCAGAACACCGCCACGAGCGAGCCGCCGGCGACCAACGCAAATGCCAATGGAGCTGCTGCCCAAGCTCCTCCTGGAAGTACCGCCACGGTTACCGTAGAGCCTGAGACATTGAAAAAGAACACTGAGCAGCCCACACGCGCCGTACCCTCCGAGACACCCGCGGCTGTAAATGGTGCGAAGTCTAACGAGCCGAAACATAAGTCTGGTAGGTTGCCACTCCCTTCTTCTTGCCGGCGCAAGTGGCCCGAGCTGACTGTCCTTTCCCTTTCTGCAGGTGAACATCCTACGGTTGCACATCCCAGATCCCGTCCACCGCCGTCTGTGTCACCGACGCGCTACCATATGCCACGGCCTTTCCAGCCTGCAGGCCGACCACCCATGGGCATGATGCCGAACGGAGACATGCATCGCGGACCGAAACCTGGCCTCGCCAACGGGCCGCCCCATATGCATCAAGCCCACCCTAGCAACGGCAGTGTTCATTTCGGTGCTTTCCACGGGTCTGCAAGCTCTTCCCCGGCGCCGCCTCTTTCAGGTGGCATCGCACCACCTCCGGGCATGCCCATGCCTGATGGACGACAGCCTTACATGCCGCTCGCGAACGGGTTCCCACCGATGCCTCCCTACGGACCCGACATGATGTCTGGCGCTGCGTTCGATCAGTACGGCCGGCCGGCTATGTATCCCCCGATGGATGCATACCCGCCTGCAGGTAACAACTTTGGGCCCTCAACGCCGCATAGCTTCCACGATTCCCACTCTTCGGCACAGCCCGATGATAACACTCTCTTTAATCAATACCCTCCCGGTGGTCCACGCAACGGCATGGTAGCGCCGATGGAAGAGATGCAGCACCCCAACCATCCTCCAAGGATGTACGGAGGACCCGAATATCCTAGACTCATGTCGAACCATGGCATACCACCCCATATCATGCCTCAAGCGGACGATGCAGATGGTATAATTGGCTACTTGCAGCAACAGTTTGGATCGCCCGAACTGGCTGATTGTACTCTTGAGCTTCGATACTTGGATGACCGAGCCCCGCCTGTTCGAATCCCTGGCCATCAGATCCTCCTGTGCCGTAGCCCCCAGCTATCTAGGGTCTTGCGAAAGCAGAACCTTGAACCGAGCCCCTCCGACCGTTCAATGCAGATCATTCTACTTGAGACCGAGAGCAAGTGGGTTCGCTCTGACTCGTTCTACATGGCTGTTCAGCGTCTGTACGGGCTCCCCCTTCTATCTATTCCTCCGCCGCGCAACAACCCTGATTCAGGGGAAATCATGAGCGCTGGAAACCTGTACGAGCGCTTCGAGTTTGCCTTGGGCTACGCCGCCGCTGGGCATCTGTTGGGATGGTCTCAAGTCGTCAGGCGCGGCTGCGAGGTGGTCACTCACCTTTTGAGTTGGCAAACCCTGGAAGTAGCGCTAGACTTCGCACTGGACGAGTACCAAGACAGAGGAGTCCATGAATACTTGAAGTATAACGACGGATCCCGGATTCTGCTCAATGCTGTGGTTACCTTTATTGTCCATAACTTCCCGTACAATTTTACCCTCGACCCTACTCTCCCGAACTCCTACCGATACAAAAGGTTGCCAGAATTCCCACGGCCTGCATCTCCCACACCCCAGATGCCGGTGGACAACGAGGCTCCTACAGTTGCCCACGGCTCCTCTGTTCAGTTCGGTAAGGGTCGACGCACACAGAAGCTAAGTGGTATCCGATTTGGCGACCTTTCCCTCTCCGACCAGAAAAATGGTACCTCTTCGCAGCCGGAAGCAAAACAAGAGCAGCCACTGGCTCATGAAGTTCTCTCAAGGGTTCTACTGAACTTGCCCTTTACACAGCTGAAGATGATCCTTGAGTCTGCTGGATCAGGCAACGTCAACGGCTGGGCCAACGCCGAAGCCCGATACCGCATCATCAAGGATGCGGTTGTTGAACGGGAGGCGCGAAGGTTAAGGGCGCTGGATGCCGTTCTTTCAAGGAGGGTGCCAGATGCAGAATTAATCATTAGGCAGCTTCGTAGCCCTGAGCCCCAGTTTCTGGACAGTTGGAGTTCCCTAGGGTGGCAAGAGGAGCTGTTGCCATATGGCAATGCTGATGGACCATCTCTCGGGCGAAAATGGGTCCCGCTGGCGGAGCCTCAGAACGGCATGGTAGCAGCTTATCCATGATATCGACATCGGGATATTGCAGATTATGACTCATCCGAGAAAGCTCATATTTATGACGCGCTCCACTATCCAGTTGGACCAGCAAGATTTACTTCTTCAGAGACCAACGGCGTCAATTGAATTGTCAAGCCCCTTTTCAGGTTTGGAGACGCCGTTGGGGAGCTCAACGGCACGTGTACGTTCATCCTTATGATCCTCACAGACACAAAATCGCCGTGTAAGGGCTTGGTTACGTGCCTGGTTCTGTCGATCACAAAGCGGCGGAGGGAAATATTATAGCGCCATTGACGGAAGGGAGAGACGCGATCTGGACGGAAGCGGATTGCATCTCTGGTCCGTCGAGTGGGCGAAGATTAATCATGTCACCCACAGTAAGCATTTTTATTTGCACATCAGTTGGCATTGTACTCAATCATTCTGTACAATCTGCCGAGGAACGGGTATGGACAATGACAACCATGGCCTGCTGCTGCTACGAATTAGTGGCTCTTGGGGAGGCAGCAGAGATGTTGAGGATTTTAGGGGGATGATGATTAGCTTCCTAGCCTTGGACTACCTTGCCATGTCTCCTATGCGTAGCGCGCATGGAATAGCACAGGCAGCTGGCAGTATCACAAGGCACAGGAATCTAGATTCTCGACACAGGACTGAGACTGGAGAGCTTTCCTGGCATGGGGAGGTAGAGGATTGAATAGCACGTTATGAGAGAGAAGAGAAAATAGGAGTACCGATTATTGGGCACATTTCGCCTTCCTATTTCATTTTGAACGACCTCGAGTCGGCATGTCCGTCGAGGTGGGCTAACAAACGGGGGCTGCTAGGTTTATGTGATGTTCATATGCTGTTCAATGTCCGCCGTGGCACAAAACGTGGACCACTGCGAGACTTGACGCCGCGCGACACGACAGGAGGAGCTGCTCGGAAGCTGTGTGGGGAATCCCTGCTATAACTTACCACGTACAGTAGGTAGCTAGGGTTGGTCCCCACTGATGCAATTTCATGCGTGCAAGACGTTCCCCGTAATGACGGGCGTCGCTGCCAATTCCAGCAGCATGATGCCGAGGTCTCCATTTCTTCCCCCCAGCTTTTTTACTACCCGCTTACTCCCCGTTTTCTTTTACTTGTGATTCCCCATCCCCCATTTTTCCTGCTCCCACCAGACCAGCCAGCTGCTTTCCTAAAGCTCCGTCCCGTCCCACAACCCTCCGACGCTGGGTGCAGGCATGTTGCTTGTCGTTTGGAACAGCACAGCACAACCAAGGAGGGAAAAAATAACAAAACAAAAAAACACAACAAGAGGCATAAACCTCTAGCGCCGTCATTTGCGCGCGCGACGACGAGGGCGAGAAGTGAGGCCCTCCATCATTATTTCTTCGGGGGCATGATTCGGCGGGCCTGAGGAGCTGCCAGTTTCCCCAGCTCAGGGCTCGTTTCATTTCTGCATCACCCTGCCGAGCTTCTGCAGCACGAAACAATTCGTCGCCCTATTCGGAGGAGCACGCACCGATAATTTTCTACCTCTGGAACGCAGACTTTCAATCACAGCACCAGCTCCAACTTCGACGTCGAGAGCTGCAACGGACCCGAAGTGCAGCGAAATGGCATCGCCAGGTTCACCACCCGACGGCCAATCGCGGCCCCGAGCCGCCGCGGCACCTGTCGATCCCGTCCTGCGCAACACCCTTCGCTACACCATTTCGGCCCGCGAGTATGCCGTCCTGCACAAGTACATCCTCTCCCGGTCTCGCGTGCTGCGACGCGCCACGCCGTCGCCGGGCACTGTCGAGAAGGCTCTGGCCCCGGGCAAGGGCGGCGACGACTTCACGCGCGGGCGGTTCGTCATGCGCTGAGGGTCTTCGCCGTAACGTGGCTCGGAACCAAGGGCTTCGAGACCGTGGCGAGGAAAGTGGGCATGTCGGATAAGGAGTGAGTCTCGCTGGAGAAGGACGAAATCAGCATGTCGATACTGACCGAATGGGAACAGATCGAGCGCAAATGTCCCAAAGAAACCCTTTTACAAATCACCAAACTTCAGGCTGTCCTTGTCGCTGTCGACCATCCTCCTTCTGTACCGCCTGCTCTTCCGCTTCCTCACCCGCTTGCGGGCTCACCTTCTTAACCCGCAAGTCGAGCCTTTCCGGCGGCGCAATCCCCGGACGTCCGCAACGCTGACCTCGCCCTACGCCCCTGCCATCGGCGCATCGCTCGCCGGTCTCGCCATGGGCATCGTTCCCTCGCAGCAGCTGCGCGTGACGCTGGCCATCTACGTCATGTTCCGCGCCCTCGAGTTTGGCTGGAACGTGTGTGAGATGGAAGGCATGATCTGGGGCACCAAGGCGGGCAGGAAGCGAGAGCGGCCTTGGTGGTTCGGCAGCTGGATGCTGCAGCCCCTGGCGTTCGGGCAGCTGATGCATGCTGTCGTGTTTGACCGGGATTGCTTCCCAACAGTAAGATGCCCCAAAGCGGCCAGTGTGCGAGTCCCGTACTGACAGTATAATAGTCGTTTGGCGATATGGTATTCAGGAACTCGCCTGTCTATCTGCAGCAACGCCCAGACGCATGGCCTAAGAACCTGAAATGGCCTAGCACCTACCAGATCATCGACAGCCTCGGCGAGATGGCTCGTCTGAATTGGCCGTACGTGCCACCATACCTCGAGACGTACGGCAAAATGCTGACATTTCAATAGTGCATACATTTCGCCCACTCTGTTCCCCAACAAGGAGCAGGTTCTCCCCCCTACGTTGACAGCACTTTCGCCCATCACCTCCCAGGCGCACCCGCTCATCACCTCCCTATCGTGCGCCACGCTCCATCCCTCCGACCCACTGTGCTCGCGGACGTATCTCACCTTCTGGCTCAACTCCTTCCCGCCAACGACCCGCTTCTTCCTTATCCTCTACTCGGCCATGACGGTCCTTCCACGCCTCAAGACGCTGTACCACTCCCCCTTAACGACACTCCAGGCTGTTCTGGCACGCGCCCTCCGCACTTCGACATTCGTCACCGGCGCCATCTCCACAATCTGGTCCTCCATCTGCTTCTTCCAAACCTATTTGCCGCGACACGTACTTGCCACGCAGCGTTACTACCTAAGCGGCTTCCTGGCGGGTCTCTGGGCATGGGTTGAGCGCCGCCACGGCCGCGGCGTATTCCTGTACACGGCCCGCGCCAGCGTCGACAGCCTGTGGAAGGTGGGTGTTAAGCGCCGCTGGTGGCGAGCCATGAAGGGCGGTGACGTGTGGCTGTTCGTGGCGGCCCTCATGGTGACCAGTGTTGTGTACGAGCGCGACGCCCGAGCAATTCGCGAGGGCCAGTGGAGGAAGGGCATGAGCTGGGTGCGAGGCCAGGGCTGGAGGGATTGGGCCCTGGAAGAGGAAGAGACGGAGGAGGTGGACAGTGAGGGTGTTCTTGAGAAGGACAAGAACGAATAATTGAAGTCCTCGGACGGCTTGTTTATAATGGAGGCGTTCATGTTGCCCGGCCGTGCAACTCGGAGTACGGTAACGATCCCACGATACACCTAGTAAATAATCGATGTTACATATTGCCCGTTACTATTGGACGAAATTTTGAAGAGAGGCCAAATGGTTACTGATCAAATAAATGGCTGGCTGGAATTGTGCTATATACGTGACTGGAAGAAGGCCCCGAGAGTCGCCTCGTCCACAAATCTATCCCTTACGCGCACTATCAAAGGCCTGCTGGAAATTCCAATCTGCCATGCCATGCCATGCCATGCCTCCCTATCATACTTCCCTTGCTCGTTGCACCACCGCTTGCTCCATGCAATTTTGGTCATTTCCCAAAAATTAAAAGACGAAAACATTTCGAAATTTGCTTCCTCACGACTCGTTCCCACCCAGGACGTGCGAGTAGACCTTCTTGCCGTCGGGCCGGGCCCAGTGCGTGCGGACGCCGCCCCAGCTCTCCTCGTTGTAGCCCTCCTGGACCTTCTTGCAGGTGCGCAGGCCCCACTCGGTGACGCCGACCATGAGGGAGCTCTCGAACATGAAGGCGCAGCTGCCGGCGCCGACCTTGGCGGGCTGCAGGTCGGCGTTGCGGGCGCCCTCGTAGCTGTCGGCGTCCGGGCCGTGGCCGCTCATGACGTTGTGCAGGCTCGCGCCGCCGGGGACGAAGCCGCCGGAGCCGCCGCGCTTGGCGTCGTAGCCGCCGCGGATCAGGCCCATGAACTCGGACATGGTGTTGCGGTGGTACCAGGGCGGGCGGAAGGTGTCCTCGCCGACGAGCCAGCGCGGCGGGAAGATGACGAAGTCGGCGACGGCGGTGCCGGGGATGGGGGAGGGCGCCGTCAGGACGGTGAAGATGGACGGGTCCGGGTGGTCGAAGGAGATGGTGCCGATGGTGTTGAAGCGGCCCAGGTCGTACTTGAAGGGGTAGTAGTTGCCGTGCCACGCCACCACGTCAAAGGGCGTGTGCGCCTGCGTCGTGCGGAACAGGGCGTTGTTGAACTTGACGGTGACGGTGTGGGCGGCGCCGCCCTCGGACGCCGTCGCGCCAAAGTCCTCGGTGAAGCAGGCGACGGGCGCCTGGAAGTCGCGCGCGTTGGCCAGCCCGTTGGAACCGATGGGCCCCAGCTCCGGCAGGCCGAAGTGGCCCTGGTAGAGCTCGAGGGCGTAGCCGCGCGCGGGGCCGGACGCAAGCCGCACCTGGTACTTGACGCCGCGGGGGATGACGCAGATCTCCATCGGCCGCACGAGCAGCCAGCCGAACTCGGTGCGGATGTCGAGGTCGCCCTCCTGGGGCACGATGAGCAGGTCGCCGTCGGCCGAGTAGTAGGCCGCGTTGTCGTCCATGCTGGTGCCCGCGGCGTAGACGAACATGCCCAGCCCCTGCTTCTGGGTCGCGTCGCCGGCGCCGGCGACCAGCTTCAGCCCGGACACGAAGTCGAGGTGCTTGGACTGGTCGTGGTCGAAGGGGTCCCACCGCAGCTGGTTGGGGATGTAGTGGAGCTTGTCGCCGGTGCTCAGCGCGGGCTCGCCGTCGCCCGCGTGGCCCTCGGCGGCCTCCTTCTCCGCCGGCTCGGCCGGGCTGTAGGGCGGGTGCGCGCACGACGGCAGCACGCGGTACAGCCACGTCTGCTTGTTGTCGTGCCGCGGCGCCGTGAAGGCGGTCCCCGAGAGCTTCTCGGCGTACAGGCCGTACGGGGGTTTCTGTGGCGAGTTTTGTCCGACGGGCAGAGCGCCCTCCACTGCTTCGGATCTGTGGTCATGGAAGAAGCGTCCTTGTAAGCCATTGTGCATCGGCATGTACGGTAGCTGCGACGATCCAGCTGCCAGGGTGCGCACTCACTCTAGGTGGTTGTTGAAGCCATTCTGGTATCTGTACTTCTCCTTTGTCTCAAAGTCCGTGACAGGCATGATGACGTCGGTGCGGCCCGGCGCGCAGTTGCAGAGTCTCTCAAGCAACCAGAATCTCACAAAATTGATACAGCCTTGGAGGCAAGCAAGGCGAAAAATTGAGGGGAAAAGAGGGTGCCATTGCTTATATAGCAAATTGGATAGCTCTCTCTTCGTCACTCAAGTCGCAGCGCAGAGGACAGAGCGCTCGCGGGGGGAGCGGGACGCAACATCATCTTTCTTTCCTCAGTTTTCCGCCCACCCGTTGGTGTGCGTGCCGAGGAGCCCGACGTTATCCGCTGCGGCTTGCGGCGCTTGTTCCGCCTTCTTGGGGTCGAGACCCCACGCGGGGCTGCGGGATACGGGACTAACATTAAATCGCCGTCGCCCCCAAGCCGCGTGTTAGTGCGTCAACAGGAGCCGAGGCTGGGGTCGGTGGTGAAAGTATGAGTGTGAAAGGCGCACTGGCCGTAGATCATGCTCCGAGTCTGACGCCGCCATCTCGTTTCAACGTCGTACCGATACGTAGTTTGCTTCCGCAGCCGCCCTCCGGCGTTGTCCATAACGTGTTCACGAGAAGTCTGGCGGGACCCCAATGTGGGGGGTCATGGGGCTACGAGGTGCTGGGATCTGGCTTCCCGATGGGTCAGACAGGACTTTTTATAGAACGGGCATCTGTACTACGGCAGGGGAGCATGTCAGAGTCAGGACAACACACGAGCAGCAAGTAACGAGGCGTAAAGCTTATGAAGGTCGAACTGCCAGCACATCTAGAGATCGGATGTCTGGAGTCTTTATTCATTTCAGTTGTCCACAGCGTACACTATGCGACGCTTCAGCTATCGCACAACCATGGCCCAGCCCAGAATATCTAAGTCGCAATATACCAGGCGCCGACTCGCATCGAACAGGCGAAGCCAAACAAGAAGAATTGAAGGAGCTATTGTAACAGGATATTAGGGTTTGAAGGTGAGATTCATTACTCTTCCTCCTTGTTCTTCTTCTTCTTCTTGCTGGGGCCGCCGCCGCCTGAGCCGCCCGTTGCGGGTTGCTTCGACAGGTGCACGACCAGGCGTGTCCATGACTCCTCCTTGTCCCACTCAAAGCCTGCTAGGTACGGGCTCTCAAGCTCGTCATCCGCCTAAAGGTCAATGTCAGCTATGGCGCACGTATGATTCAAGACGACCAAACTCATGACCACTTACCCGCTTCTTGAATGCCTTGTGGATGGCATCTAGCGCATCTTTGATTGTGACTCCCTTCAGGTTACGTGCTGTCACTTCCAACCCTAGTGGGAAGTGAAGGTCGATCCTCTTGACGGGTGGTTGCGTCAAGTGAATCTTTAGTATTGCGGGGTCTTCGACAGTGTTGGGGCTCTTGTTGATTTTCCTGTGCGAGAGAGGATTAGACCTCGCTCATAGTAGGCATGGTGCCGCGAACAAGGGCATAGATTAGATGAACAACTTACCATCCAGTTTTTTGCGTCTCAATCGGCAGTTCAATTTCTACTCCATCCTCCTCTGTGCAGATGATGGGTCAGTCAAGACACCACCAACGTTTGTGAAAGTGGGGACGGAGTCTTACTGAGGTCATTGATGTTCATTACTCCGGGCGCGGCCGCAGAGCTTTGCCGCCTCGTCTTCTTTTCATCCTTGGGGGGAGAAGATGACAAGCCTTGCACGGCGGAGTCGACCTTGGTCAGAGGTTCTGTCATGGTTGCGAAGATGTGATCTGAATAGCTATGCTGGGAGGGGTAGAAGGCGGAGTTAGCTGCTTGCTGCAGTGCTACGAAGGCAGAAGCTCTGAGAGAAGAGGGTGAGAGCCAAGGCGACGCAGGCTTACCTATTGAGAGAGAGAGAAGAGCTGTTGTAGATGTGATGAGGAGACGATAATGTTGGATTGTTGAGAAGAAAGAGGAGGAAGGAAGAAGGAGGAAGAGGGGAGGAGGGGGATCATCTATTATCAAGGGCTTGAGAGAAGAGGAGAGGAGCAAGCATTGCTGTACCTCCTCCCTCGTGACCCTCGCTACGCAAGCCAAGATATAGCAACCTCAGGTACTCTATACCATGGGCATGAACGAGCCATACATCAGGCGGCGGTACCTGAGCGACAGGTGATGCGACGGCGACGGCAGCTTGTATAGCTGGGTACTGGCGAGACGATCAGATGTTGTCTAGACCTACAAAAGGCACGACGTAGTACATGCAGCAACAGTGCCTGACGTAGTGCTGGGAGCTGTAGCAGTTACATGGTGCCAACCTCAGGTTACTTTGACGGATTCGTCAGACCGGGCGGGGTAAACAGGAGCTCACGTCCATGCTAAGGCTAAGCCTTTGCCGCTGTTTGAAGCTCCAGCCTACGGGAGAGCAGAGGCAGGCAGGCCATGGGCGAGGCTTCCCAGGGCTTCCGGGGGCATGCAAAGGGAGCCGGCCGTCATTCGCGCTTGGGTCTTGCATGTCCGATCGCGTGACTTGGGGCCTCAATTGAACGAGCTACAAGGGAGCAAGTATCTGGACCTGGACCTGGGAGCACCCACTGAGCAGCAGAGGCGGGTCAAATTGATACCCCATGAGGTTTAGCGCATTGGTGCTGCTGCACCCTTGTGTCTGGGGTAGGAATCCGGGGAAGCTTGTCATGGCCCCACAAGGAGCGCCTAAGGTGAGGGAGGACAACGAGTAGGTAGCCCAGTCTCGGTGAGAGATGCATGCCGAGGTGAAGGAATCGGACATGACTACCTTTTACCAATCTTTTTCGGTGATAAAATACTATCAAGAACAACCAAAAGGGGGCCGGTGCCTGTCTGCTGCGATTGGCGATGCTCGGCGCCACGAGGAGGGTGGTCACCCCTGGGAAGGGATAGGCAAGGAGGGGGAGAGAGCTGGTGATTCGACGTGACGCAAGATCGGCCGGAACCCCTCATCCATCTCCTCACGCTCGCGCGGTTGCTCCGGCCATTTTGCGCACTGCACCAAAAAATGTCCCAAAGGTCACAGTACGCAAATGGCCGGGCGCAGCAACCTTCGCGCTGGCGGGATCCCCCGACCCAGACAAACACGGCGCCGGCTGAAACCTTGTTGTGGCAGCGTTGGTACCAGTACGCAACAGCGCGAGTACCGGTACATAGCACGAGCCAAAGGAAGAGAACACGAGGTAAGGCATGGTAAAGCCAGCACTCCCAGCTTCTGAAGGAGCTTGGATTGGATTTGATTTGATTTGCTGATTGTCGGGAGGGGGGAAACCGGAAGTAGCTGGGTGAAGGAAGGGGAGGGGAAAGCTACCAACTTCGCGGGTAACATCAGCGTCAGTCGATTCCGGTCATGCCATGTCATTCGTGCCTTTTGCCCTTGACCACAGAGGGAGCTCCCGTTCGCACCGCTGGTTTTGGGCCTTGTTACAGAGCGCGGGATGGCGTTTGTGTCTAGCAATTGGATTTACTCAATTGAATATAGACCAATGAGACCTCCAGCTATTCGAGTCTTTGCGCAAATTTGCGTCGGGCAGCCAGCTGTACTGTACCTTTGGTGTGTGCAAGTCTCGCAGCTTCGCATCTGAATTGTCGCCATTCCATGCCGTATCTGCTCACTTGCTGACCTCACCCAGCAGCAGCTCCGCTCGCGGCAATGAGGTCACGCCGTCTAGCATGTCTTATCATTCGATCGTCCCCCAGTGGGTCCCGTGATGCCCCTTGCTGCATGACCGGCAAAGTGGGCCGTGCATTCCCCTAGCTCTGACTGTCTCGAGCCATTCTAGACTGTCTGCCGGCTGTCGATTCTGGGTGGTTCGAGTCCACCGGGCCAATCTGCCCACTAATAAGCATGGCTGCACCAGGCCATATTCGTGTCGCGTTAATAGCAGGCCGAGAATTGCACCCACAGAAACAAGTACGCCGGCAATTGTCATGACTACGGACATGGGCCATAGATTGAACTCAGTATGGGACTCAATTCTCTGGTCGAGTCTTGTTTGCTATTGCGCAATACAACTACCTTTACCTATGAAGGCCGCTAAGGCACTACTGTAGTTTCTATGCTACATTGACTGCATCGGGTGCATCCCGGAAGCGGGAGACTCGGAATCTCCGAACATCAAGTGAATCGACACCAAAAGCAACTGAAGATGAAGTTGTCGCTAAATGCTCTCCAATCTCCAAAGCCAACTGGGAATCACGATGGGTTTCTTTGGTCTTGTCAAGGCAATCAACATATATAAGTCTTTACACCATTAGTCAATCGTACCATTGTTTGATTCAGCTTCCGTATTTGCATTTTCATTGCCACAGTACATCCATGAGCTCACAGCTTCTGATTGTCCCGTGGCGGAGCATAGCCTCGGTTGAAGCCGCCTCCCTCATACGAGGCTCAGAGAGTTTCACGGACAACTTTTGCATAGGTTTTGCACTTGATTTATAGATATGCCGTGATTCCGTGCCATGCCCGTGGCTTACCTTACCTTACCTTACCCTAGCCGCCGGCAAGCTTGGCACTCGATACTACTTTCATCGTTGCTGCCTACCACTTCTCACAACATATATATCTACATTCATCCTTTCGATGTGCGAGATGCAGACCCAGCAGCACCTCCCGCAATTTTCTCCCTTTCTCTCTCTCGAGCTCATTTCACCTTCGAACTGATTTCTCGGCTAGTGGCCAATGAGAGGGGCTCCTTCGCCACAGTGTGCTCGTGGACACGCGTCCACCAACGGGGTCATGGCGGCACTGTGCCGTCCCGTATGTGGGATGCTCACGACCAAAGGAAACGAAATGGGAAGTGGGATGCAAACGAAGCCGCAATCGCGATGGATCTCGTGAGAAATTACGACTGGGTCGAGCCCGCTATGGCCTTGCACCTCTGTGCAGTCGGAGTCGTCGTGGCTTTCAAGGTCTGAGGCCTGCACAGTGCTGCAGCCTCCAGCGCAGATGGGGTCAGCTGGTGGATAAGAAAGTTGATCAATGGCAAGAAAAAGATTCAGTTCAGAGAGTCAATCCATTTAGGGGTGGATTTTTGGGCTGAGGGCGGCATAGTCCTCGGGAGGGGGGGGGGGTGAAGCCCATGTCGGACTGGTTTGCCTCTGGCATGTGCGTGGCCGATAGTTCTTTGCTCCCGACTCGCAGCAGGGACGCGCAATACTCGGCCGCCGCGCAACGTCAGCCATTTCGTTGCCTCTTTGGGCCGCACACGACGACTTACACCACACTGAAGCAAATTTTTCCGACTCGAGAACGGCTTCGGTTTTTACGCCTCGTCTGTGTCTCTGAAGTTTTGGATTTCCCCTTTTCCCCCCATGCGTGCTGGTTGTGATGATACGGGCTTGGACTTGAGATATCGTAAGAGGGCCGTACTCTTGCGCTCGCAGGATGACCAGATATGCCACCGACATTTGGCTGCCCTGACGAGGTCAGGAGACCAGCGGTCAGAGAATCCATATACAAGCCACCGCTGCCGACCGTCTCGCATCGCTTGTCTCAACCTTCAACTAAGATAGAAATCCAGGTGCCCCCCCTGGTTGCTGGAGCCCTCGTCGCCTCCTTCGCCCAAGCCATCGCCGACGGTCTCGGCAACGACCTACTTACCCATTATTACCTCACTGATCAGAAAGTGCGCATCAACTTGGATCGGGTTCTAGAGCGACTCCTGACCGAGTTCACCAAGGATCTGTGGGACGAACTGTTCAACTTCTACCACGATTCACCGTCACCTCCCTCACGTCAAGTCACTCTCCTCTTTGACGGGCCTATTCGACAAATCATCCTTGTCCTCAACGGCCCCGAAACTGCTAGCTGCCTTCTCGAGAAACTTGGGCCGGGGTTGTCTCGACGGCCATCAACATGGTCGTCCAGTGCCAAGGGCATCGATCTCGCGCTGGCTCTGCAACTAACATGCGGGTACTGGCACCGAGAATACCCTTCCATGTCCCCAGGTGGCACACCCAACGAGATAGCTCGTTCCCTACACTCCTACATCGTCAGCGGAAATGCTGCCCGGAAACTTGTTTGGACAATACGCCAGAAACTCTTTACCCCTCACATGGTGCAGATGCACATTATTGAGTCAGCCATGTGGGATATAATACTTAAAAAGCCGTTCCGCCCTCCACCAGATGGGTTCAATCTGGTGCAATTTCAGTTCGAGTGTCGTTTTTCTGGTCTGGCGGATGGACACGATCGTTCCTCGCCCAACAAACTCGAATCTCTGCCTGCGATTACTGGCACGGGAGCTGAACGCGTTGCTACTACAGTATCGGAATACACTCTCAATAGGTGGCCCAAGAGCGGCCACCTTGTCCTGGCCTGCTTTGAGGAAGCTGTCGCCAGCGCCATTGAAAACGCTGATCGTGGAGAAGGCTTCCAAGGCATGTCCTTATGGGATGCTAGCGATAGTAAGCATGTGTTTTGCCCAGGATTGCGACTCCTTCATATTGAGGTTGAGCCTGCATCTGTTCGCCTTAGCGTTTCTGCGTGGACGCATACCCTGATCGACATATTCCAGCAGATGGCATGGACCTGTGCAGCCCTGTCTGCCTCGCCGTTCCCCGAGTCGCCCTGCGAATCTGCTGTTGAAGTTTCTGACTGGCAATATCAGGATGGTTCCATCTACATCAAATGCAGCTTGGCTCAGCATCCAATACCGGTTGACCAAGGGTCGTTATGGCTGCAGCAAAGGCGCGGTGCGGTGATTGCTCGAGGTTTCCCGGTCGATGATATCAGAACAAACTTTCATAATGGCTGAGTGTCAATGCATAGAACACTCAGTCAACGTCTACATGTCGAATGACGCACTAGAATGAATATAAGATACCCCTTCATCCTGTCATTGCAGTCCATTCCGGTGCCATGCAACTTACCAAGACTTGAGGCGAATGTCATGTGAGGACGTCCCGGCTATGCCATCTGCACTCTCCGCATCCTACACCCTGCCAACAGGTGTCAGATTTGAGCTGTCACTCGGCAACTGGAACTTGCCACTTCTTCCTCACCTTTTCCTCATCTCTCTTGTAACCTATCCTGCTGCGCAATCGTTGTTTTCCCATCTGCGCTTCAAAACGTATAGTTCAAACAAGTGAGTCGTGCATTGCTTTGGCACCAGCTTGAGCTCGCAAAATGCCTCTACCGGCTGCACGATCCCACTTTATGCAGTGGCGCAGGAGCATTCAATGTATTCACCACGAAATCGTCACCTCCCCGATCTATGCAGACTAACGATACGCTACAGCAGATACGCAAGTCGTGAGCCCACCGAAGCCGCTTTACCTGCAGGTGAAGCAGCTGGAGGAAGATGCAGAACAACTCAAAGCTCGTGACAAGGAGCGAGACGGAGAACTTGCTGCCGCAAGGCAAGAGCTTAAGACCTTCAAGGAGACTGTGAAGCGAGTAGAGGATGAAAAAGAGGAACTACGTCTCCAGCTCAAGGCCCAAGAAGATTTCCGCGCTGAAGCTGAGCGGAAATGTCGGAAGCTCGAGGAGAAAGTGGCATCAACCACAACAAAGCTCGAAAAAACAGAGCAGGAGAACCAAACACTCAAAGCACAAACGGCCTTGGACGAGGTCGCATTGGCGGATCTTTCCAGCAAGCTAACGACGGCCACTGATTGTTGCGAGGCACTGCATGTCACAGTCAAAGCTGCCTGCAAACTTTTGCCCGACTTACACCATGAGAACATGTACCGAGACATGTTGCGCTTGTCGATGGCCTGTGTCAAAGAGAGACGCGCGAAAAATGGACCCGCGGCGGACAGCACACCCCCAGTCACTGAAGCTGGGACACCGCGGGCCACGCAGACGGTCAAGAAGGAGGAAGCAACAAGCAGTCATGGCAGGACATGGCCACCTTCGATCAACACCAATTCGATGCCGAACACTGGGCTCGTTTCGGATGAGGCCCCAAGTTCTCCCGACAGCAGCCAGTTTAAGTCTGCCAAACGACTTCGAATTGATCCGTTCTACTCCAGCGACGACGACGAGCCTCTCACACCAAAGCTGCAGGCGTCCCGCAAGCGTATTTGGTATTCTGGCCGCCACAAAAATAGGTTACATGAGGGTAAACAGCAAATGACCAATCATGTTCGTGCAAATGCGGGAATCTGCAGCAAGGCCAATGACGATGGTTACACGAGTGAGGACGAACCTTTGGCGTCGAGGCTCCGATCGGCAAAGAAACCCGACAGCAGCATTGCGATCGAGGGCGCCCATACCTTGACACCAAGGGATATGCAAGGCCGGTTCAAAAGCAGGCGAGCCATTCTTTGATGCCCAAGCCCCAAACACCTGCGATTCAGTTGCCGGGAAGTGCAACTAGACCATGTATTATGATGCTACAGCTTGCTTGCTGTGGGCTTCAGAGCCACCGGTATCAAGTCCTGGAGGAAGCCCATGCGATAGGTCGAAGGCGACGAAAAGGTTTGTCCAATTGGATGGCATGAGGAACATTGTCTGAGGATAAAACAAAGTGTGGACTCGTGTGGGATTCAAATAAGGGGGTAATGATGAGCTGAGATTTGAACGCATCTCCGAGGTTTTGTAGTATTATATTTCCAACTGTGTTCTTAGGCGTCAATCGGGCAATCAGTCAGGTAGATAGGTGTCCAAAGAACCGTTGCATTCACAACTTGACAGTGCTCGGAGACGCACTGGTATAGCTGCTGTGTTATCACGAATCTTTCCTCTTAGGTGCGGAGCGTCGGGGCCCTTGTGAAGAGCTGGAAGCGGTGGAAGAGTCCCGATAATTGCCGGCTGGGACACAATTTGCTCTACCGTCTGCCACTGCTCCGGACTAAGGCAAGATACCTCGTCGAACGTAGCCCATCTTGACTCTTCAAACGTTAAGCAGTGCTCCGAATCAAGAAATCCACCTCTCCACTTCACCGCTTGTGCTTTGGCTTTGTCAATAGATTGCTTTAAAATCCCCTAAACTGCGCGGTTCTTGCATCTCCTTCCTTGAGGTAGCCCATGGTATGAGAATAGCCCGACCTTCATCGGAACTCAAGTATTTGTGTGCCATGTCTGCCCGCCATGAGATAAATGCATACCTGAATATCTTCCCGATTGCCTGCCTGACCGAAATAACTTTGCCCTTACCTGGCTGGCTTGACTACAAATGAATAAAGAGTGTTTCCGGGTGAAGCGGTGCTGTGAGAACCTCTTCATCATTTGCAAAAGATGTCAAGTGCTAGCCCGTAAGGAACAGTAGCACAGCTGGGATCTGGTCATGGAGGCAAGGAGGACTGAATACCGTCAGCCATTTCTGCAGACCCCAAACAACCAGATTCGTATACGAGAGTTTATCCACTACTATTGTGACTTGTGTGATCGTCTTCATTTAGGTTTGCGGCGGATGCAGCTTCGTGTAGGCAGGCAAGGTACCTTGGTAACGGAGGCTGTTGTGCGGAAGCCGCCAGCTGGCAGACACTTGAGGTTCTCCTTTTCAAAAGATCTTTCGTGCCCTCCATTACTTTTGCATTCTTTCTTCTACCCACCTCACGATCGCTTCGCTCTCTCGCAATTCCGCTGTCTTTGCCAGTGCCGTACAAGCTGGTCAGAATGGCATCACGTCGCCAGGAAAGCAGCACCGCTTCTTCTGCTGCAGCGCATCACCAAGTCATAAGAGACAACGTGGTCCCCTTCGAGAGGATTGGTTTTGGCCAGTGTGGGCTTGTCTTTGAGCAGGCAGGAAGAGGCTATGCAATCAAGGTAGCCAAGAAAGGTTACGCAGACGCCCTCTGGACGGATGTAGTTGCGCATCTGAACATCTACGAGAGCTTCGAGAAACATCATCCCGAGTGCCAAGTTCCACGCGTATACCAATACGTTACCGACAGTAATAAGGACTGGTGGGATGAGAACTTGCAACACTTCAACACCAATCAACAAGGGCATGATTTTCATTTACCTGCTATGGCACTCATTTCCCAACGAATCTTTCCTCTACCAAAAGTTGTTCGGACAGCATTGATTGAGAAGTTTTGTCCTCAAAACCTTAAAACTTCTGCGTTAGCAAACAAAACCAATCGGGATTGTCTCGCTCGCATTTACCTTGGCAAACGTCGCCAGACAAACTCTCCACCATCGCCAAATTTCACACTTCGCAATTTCAACCTCCATCTCGACCAAATGCTCGAGATGGGAATGCCGGTACTCGACTTTTCACGTGCCATAGGACAAGCACTTGCAATCATTCACTGGTCAGCAAAGGTCGATGGCTACGACATTGAGTTTGTTCTCGGGTCTCAGCCAGATACCGTATTCCTCCATGGTGGTCCTCCTCGACTTACGGGTGCAATGCTTAGGACATTACCCCCACATACGAAGCTCGACAATCTAATGCAATGTGACTTTGCCTCAAGAATGACAAGAATGTGGGTTCTCGACTTCAATCTTTGTACAATTTATGATGACACAGTCATGAAAGAACATCACGAGGAACTCATCCAGCAGCTTGTCTTCTCTTTTTCGAAAATGATCCATACTACCCACTNNTATGGAGGGAACCATGGATGTTATCGTGAAATAACTTCCAACTCGTTTCATAGAGGCCTGCATTGAGCGAGAGCGTGGAATGCTTGCTGAAGGGAAAGGCCATGGTTTTCGACAAAACAAAGGCTAGGCTGGTTCGCCGAATGGTCTCTGTTGACGACCAGCAGTCCATGTACCACTTATTGACAGGTTGCATAATGCGACCCAAGCAGTCGAGAATTAGAGGTACTCGGTGCCGGTGAGCACGGGAACGGTATTCGTCAGTGCGGTCTGGACTTTTAGAGTGTTGCGAACAAGGTGGAACTCGTGGAATTGACAATGGCTTTAGTAATGAGTTGGCCATTTGCTATGTCGGATAGTCTAAACGCCCAGCAATCCCCGCCAATTT
>PXOD01000148.1:0-36455 GCA_003012165.1 Paramyrothecium roridum | reverse complement strand
GTTCTCGTATCTCGCAGCGGCAGAGGCTTCTGTATTCGATCGGACCCCATCCACCACTGTTACCCGTGTTTCCATCACTTACGCCATCCCTCCTTCCTCCCCCAAGCTTGTTTCCCCCGCGCCTAGCTTCCCCGGGAAGCGCCAATCACGTCTGGGGCCGCACGACTCGTTGAGCCGGAGAGGCTGGGGCCCCGGATTTGAGTGGGATGACCGTCCCGGCAGTTCGTATCGGCAGGGCGATAAGGAGGAACCGTCCCCCCCCCCCGGCTAAACGTGCGCCATGCCTTTCGGGGGTCTGGCTGCACGTTGCCGGGCGTCTCAGAAATAGCCCCGAATGGATACTTGTCGTTGCTCAATGCTGGACGCCGATGAGTGCGTGTCGATGCATCTTATCTCCAGCAATGGCCACGGTGATGACGCAGCATGCATAGGGTAGCTTTGTGGATTTTTTGGGGGGGGCGAGTGTCATATCCTTTCTTTCCCACTCACAGTGATAAGTGCCGGTACACCCCCTTTACCACTCTGCGGCAAGCGAGGAGCCGACAAGTGTACCGAGGTAAACAGTTTGGAGAATGTAGATTCAAAACAAAATTTCACATATCAACCACATCCCGAACAAGATGTAACCGGAAAATTGAAGATTATTCAAATGGCCTTCATGACGGCCTCTGTCAAGCATTCCTTCACATTTCCTTCGGAATATACTGTTGAGTATCGACCCGTCTTCTGCTTTAACTTCCACACCGCAATCGATCCTACACTTTGAATTTACCACAAGTCACAATAGGGCCATCGGAAGTAATTGCGCAGAAATATCGTTTTTTTTTGAGAGGTATGTGCAAACTACTACCTAGGTAGTCAATGTATGTACAGTGGCCTATTTGGTGCAGCCGACAACACAGCCTACACCAATCGCCTCGAATCTGTCGACAAGAAATATAAGTAGAAGGTGATGAATATGTACTAAGAAGTGTGTCGTCGTCGTTTTGTTTCTTTTCTTTTTTTTTTTTATCAGCCCATCACGACCAAAACCATGAGCGGCGGCACCAATATCGCTGAAAAGGGAACCTTCTTTCGAAGTGCGACCAAGAAAGCTTTAGGGGTTGCAGTCACCATCTGAAGCGCGGCCCCAGAGGTTTACAGTGTGATCTGTGCAGCCGTTGGGCCATGTTCGAGGTCCAGGAGGCGTGTAGCTGGTAGGAACGGGCCAGTAGAGGTTCACAACCACACCGGGCTCAGTTCCCGTGTAGGCGCCAGGGAACTTGACAACTGGGGAAGGGTTGCCGGTGCCGCTGCCGGTAACCTGGATCTGGGCGCAGCCGAGATAGAACTGCGCTCCGCCAACCTGCCCGGCGCCGTGCAGCGCAATGTGCTCTGGGCGGACGAGGTAGTTGCCAGGGCGGAGGTTGCTGGGGAGGGTGAAGGTGAAGTTCTGAGATCCGACACTGTTGGGGAATGTAGCCCACTGGAGACCCTGAGAGTTGATGGCGCTGGTAGTAAGCTCGTAGACCTTGAACCAGTCACCATCGCCGACGTAGTTGTTGGCAGAAACGCCATCAGGGGCGCGGGACAGGTACACGGCCAAGGGACCGGGGTGGCCGAGGTCCGAGTTGATGTCAAACCCGATCTGGTCGCCAGGCTTCACCGTGTATGTTCTAGAAACAGTCAGACACAGACCGAGGGGCAATAGGTTCTGCGGAAGATGTGGCACTCACTTAGTCGCTGCTCGCGAGTCGGCATCATTGCCACCGACATTGCAAACAATGTTGGGCGACTTGACGTCGGTAACAGGAGAGTTCGAGTTCTTGACCCGACGCACGTACTCGTAGCTGTATATCGGTCAAAAACACGTCCATCTAAGAGAGGATAGGTCCTTACGGGTTTGTGCCTTGACCGTTGACAATCAAAGACTCGAAGTTGTAGTGAGCCAAGGCAGGAGCAGCGCTAGCCGCAAGGGCCAGATAAACGGATGCAGATCGCATACTTGTGGTTAATCCTTTATTGCCTGATTGAGATCCAAGTCCTGATGTTTGACACAGATCGACAGGAGAGAGCTGGGTCGGACGATCACAGTCTATTTATGTTTCCCAGCTTCGGCATTTGAAGCACATGTCCGATGGTGCTATGACGCAACAAACTGCAGTCCGCTTCTGAGATGACTTGTATGCCAAACGGGGTCAGGCTTGGCGGTTCCCGGCCTTCGACGTCTGTGACTTCGTCGGGGGTTGTGCTTCCGCTGCGAATGTGGCTCCACCAATTGAAGCCGCGTAAATGCAACGGACAGAAAACTTGGGACACAATAATTTGCACTAGCAAGGACGGTTGAAACAGAGTCCTTCCACTCAACAGTCCTAAATCTTACGTCAGTTGCCCTTGTTATGTTGAACCAACGTGGCATCCGACGAGACGACGCAACGTACGGCGCCTTCGCAACCCCCCGAGAACAGGGGAGGCCCGGCCCTGTTCGCGCCGGGAGGCGAACTCTTCAGCATCACGAGCGTAGCGCGGAGGCTGTGATCCGCCCACAGCTCTTGGCTTTTCTACCCGAAGAGGTGTTGGTTGGGCCATCTGGGGATGCAGTGACTGTTGGCCCCGGTGGTTTGGGACCGGTTTTCAACCAACAGAAGTCATTCATTCACCTCCATCCCCGGCTGGAGGGAAGCACAACTGAATAGGGCCGATTCATTCTAAGAGGAAGACTGCCAATCAGCTTGATGAGACCATGCTCACGATGCATTCAGGCCTCACAGTTGAGAGGCCAAGATTTTTTGCTACTGCATTTTCGGCCAAATATTGACGAACTCCAATAAACGGGAAGCGGTTGGCGGATCAATGTTTGAACTTGTCATAAAAACAGTTTGTTTGATTGGGTAGCAAAGCTGTGCTCAAAATGCTTCTTGTGTCGTGCATTCACACCGCCCCTTGTCATGGATATTGAAGGCACTTTTTGGTGTGAATTTCGGGCATGAATTATCTATTACGAAAGAACAGGGCTCGCGTAACAGCTGACCCACGCTAGATGCATTTTGAAATGAAACGATATTCACGGAATCGTTCAATACCAAGTACCTCGCTCGAGAAGTCCATGACCCATCCATCCAAACGGAGGTGACAGCGGATCAGGAGGCCGGGGTATAGACAGCCGCGCTCTTTCGGGTATACTCCACACCACGTCAATTTAGTCAAAACACTGGTAGTCAAAATACCCAGGAAAGGAGTAAGGCGTGCTACAATGGGTCAGCATGTTTTTGCGAAATTCTCATCCTACATCCCATTGACACTAAGTGATTGAAGAGACTTTAAAGAAGCATTGACTGTGGATATGATTTGATCAACTACTCTGCATCCAAAGCCTTTCGACAAGAAGTTACTATACGCTGTATCCAAGATAAGAATCGGTTGGTATCATTACGTTCTGCTCTAACATGAAATCCTGTTCTCTAATCGTAGAATCATTTCTTCTTCCTCCTCTGCTGCTCGCAGCCAAGTGACTCGATGCAGAGCTACATCAAAGAGATTAAATCCCCTTCTTATACAAGCTTTGAACTATACCTTAAGCCATGATCTTTCGGACTTGAGGCTATGTGATACCTGTGTGAGGGAGTCATCTTGTCCTAAGAAGCAGCGATAGCCAATTGAGAGCATCCACCACCAGGCTGCTCAGAAATTAATAGAAGTCTCCTGTATCTGGCAGCTCCACGGCTATCAGGTTATTTCACGGAGATACTTGTCTCATCTCGTCAAACGCACCCCAAATGGCCCAAACTTGCAAGTTGCACAGGTCTCGGCCCCTGGCTGGCTTGTATCGCATGACTTGCCGCATCCGCTGAGCCAAGTCATCTGTGCCAACCAGTACTTGAGAACGGCTTCAAGAGCGTATTGCAGCAGTGTTCAGTCCGGTGTTGATCAGTAAGAGAAATGGTAGCATGGCTTACCGTATTTGGATCACTTTTCAGTATCAATCGGTGAGAATTGCGGAGAGTTGGACGCTATGTCCAATGGTGACTTGATATCTGAAACTTTATCACTGAATAGCACATGGCAGCAAACATCAGTGTTGGTGAAGACGCGCCTTACATCATATACACTTCGAGGGCATGATGATGATGGAGCCGTCAAATGAATACAGTTGTCTTTTCTCAAGATATGGCTACACTCTGTTTGCTGCTTTTTGGACACTTGAGGTCTCTACCACACATCATCCTCCGGGCGGAAGCAAGGAACGAATTAATGCCAAGCTCAATGTCCTGAGGTACATTTTGCCAACCTTCTAGTAGGAACACCTTGATACAGATGTCCTAGAAAGGATTCTGCGGAAAAGTAATACTCAAACGTTTTTCACCTGCTCATATGAGTTGCCTCTGTAACACTTCCCACGAACCTATACATTGCGAAAATGGGAGATTGGCACTTCAAGGTTACTGAATTCATGATACGTTCCTACATTGAGGGCGGAGTCATTCGCAATGTCTCCAGCTCCAATGTAGTGCATCAATTGACCTGCTGATTCGGGCTCTGCAGGGTATAGTGGCGATACCTTGTAACATTCTAATGAAGGAGGTAGAAATTGTTGGTTTTGCTCCATATTTATCCTGTATCAACGCCTTAGTGGCTAGAAGACGCCTGTGAGTTTAAACTCGAAAGTTTGACACAAATAATCACAAGCATTTGTTTCTGAATGATTGATATGGCTGATAATTCTTGCACGAAGAAATATCTCGAGTCAAGCACTGGCTACTCTTCGCGAACACAGTGTGCACGCGGTTATTGATATTACATTCTAATTTATTCTTTATTAGAGAATTATGCTTCAGACAATTGCGCAAACCACAAAACATCGCCTTTATCTGGGATTCTCCCAAAAATCATAGTAGCAATGCCTCTACAATTATACAGATCCGGAATAGCCGGGACCTTGATGGATGAACCCCGCACCACGACTCATTGTCGCAATTCTCCAAGAGATTATCCTGATATGGCAGGTCGCTCGGCAGGCTATAGCGTGTATCCGGCTCTGAGCAAAGGGTCCCGATACCCAGGGGGTCTTTTTTCGCCCCCAGATACAAAAGAGCTTCCAGATAAGAGCAAGCTGCATTTCGTTTGGTTCATTATTGCATCTTACAAGCCGTCTAACGTGCTTGCACCTCCACCTTTTATGGGCCGTCACTGATGACTGCATCCTATCAATGGTTGCTTGTCATCACGATATCCAAAAGTTCCCAGTAGCTTGTTGCCAGCCAATGTCCACACGGCAACCATGAGCCGACAACGTCACAGCGCTTGCCGTGTGCAGGCCCTAGGATAGCCAGCATGCCGATCAAGGAGTGTTAAGATCTACAGTATTAAAGCGGCACCCTTCGCTTCAAGAAAGTTAAAGTTTTGCCTTCCTCTTTTCCCTCTGGCGGGTAAAATAGAGGACTATTCCGATCATCATGGTTCATGGGTTTGTCGTGGGCCTCGCCGCCCTGTTGGCGCCAGCCTGCGCGCTCCAGACACTGCCTATTCCTATAAGCAAGCTCGCAAAACAGGTAGGCTTGCACGTGGGATTTTTAGCCCATTGGATACAAAGTTACAAACAATGAGGCTTGCGACGCTAACTGTTGAAGGTTACACCTCCCGCCGAGGCGCGCCTGCGAGTGCAAGCCGCCACCTATCAAGAATACAACCTCTCCGTCCCTATCGATCATTTTCATAATGACACCAAGTATGAGCCACATTCTAATGGTTCCTTCAACCTGAGATACTGGTTTGATGCTCAATTCTACAAACCTGGAGGTCCGGTCTTTGTGCTCGGAGCCGGCGAGACCAATGGGGCAAACCGCCTGCCATTCTTAGAGAAAGGTATTGTGTACGAGATAGCTAAGGCTACCGGGGGTGTGGGTGTCATTTTGGAGCATCGATACTATGGCACATCGGTGCCCGTTTCCGACTTCAACACCGAGAGTCTTCGCTTTTTGACGACCGAGCAAGCTTTGGCTGACACTGCCTACTTTGCAAAGAATGTTGTGTTTGAGGGCCTGGAAGACGTTGACTTGAGTCCTGAAAAGACTCCTTGGATCGCATATGGTGGATCGTATGCAGGCGCATTTGTTGCCTTCCTCCGCATCACCTATCCTGACATCTTCTTCGGCGCTATATCATCTTCCGGCGTCCCAGTCGCCATCTGGGACTACTGGGAATACTTTGAAGGTGCTCGCAACTTCGGGCCCAAAGTCTGTGTAGAGACTACTGGAAAATTGACCAATATTGTCGACAACATTTTGTTGAATGAGACAAACGCGAAATACATCCCTCAGCTCAAGCAAACTTTTGGCCTTGGTGGTGTGACTGACGACAAAGATTTCGCCTCTGCTATTGCTTCTGGTATCTATGACCTCCAGAGCTACAACTGGGACCCGGAGGTTGGTAGCCGTTCATTCTTTGAATACTGTGACACGGTTTCCAAGGACACGAACCAATACCCTCAACTGGAGAGCAGGCGTGCCGCGGTTGAGGAACTCATCAAAGTTGCTGGCTACGAATCTGAGCTAGACCCACTAGCCGACCGCATGCTGAACTACATTGGCACTTTGAGAAGAGCCGTGACTGCTTGTGAAGGAGACCAGGATGATTGCTTTGGTACTTCTGACGCACAGTTCATGGCTCAAGCGGATCTATCCCAGACCTGGAGATTATGGCCCTATCAGGTCTGCACGGAGTAAGTAATGCCTGACACGGCAAACAGACTCGAACTAATCACTTGGCAGATGGGGTTATCTCCAGACTGGCTCCGGCGCACCGGAGAACATTTTGCCCATGATCTCACGTGCCGTGGATCTTGAATATTCTTCAAGGATTTGCAAACAGGCCTTTGACATACAGGGTGTTGCTAATGTATCCAACATCAATAAGTATGGCGCTTACGACATCTCGTATCCTCGCCTTGCGTGGGTGGATGGAGAATGGGACCCGTGGAGGGCTGCTGGGGTCCAGGCTCTGACGCAACCCAAGCGCAACTCCACCTTGAGCGAGCCGGTCATTCTCATTGACGATGCTGTGCACCACTGGGATGAGAATGGAATATTCCCCGAGGAGGAAACACCGGAACTTCCTCCGCCCGCCGTCAAAGAGGCAAAAGCCCAAATCCGGGAGTTCGTTTTGGAATGGTTGAAGAAGGCGGGTGCATGCCCACGAAAGCATTAGAGCTAAAATATGAAGTACAATGCTTGATGTGTGAGATATAATATTGAGAAGCCGTACATCGTAAGTCATATAGAGACTATGGTCGATCTTTTGAATAATCTAACAGGATAAGCACCAGAAATATACTAAAATTTATACATCGATGATTCTACAATTGTATTACATCACGTAACGGAAATCCTCTGAATTAAGTAGATCTACATACGAGGAGGCTGCGAAGGCTTTTTCAATTGTTCTTCCACTGTTCCTTCTTCTTACGACTGGGATGAATAGCCAGCAACGTGAGGCTAAGAGAAGAGGCGTGTCATTGAATCGAAAGTGTCTCAACATTGATCATTGAATATTTGCAAGAGAGCGAACATGAGGAAGCATTATACTCTTGGCTAAATAATCAATTAATCAGGAAATAAACAAAGTCTGGCCTACTTATCCTCAGATACCCTGATCACCATTTTCTTGCCTCGTACAGTGCCCTCTCTGAGCCCCCGTAGTGCCACCTCGACACCCTTCTCTAACCCTCCCTCAGCAATTTCGTACGGATGTGTCTTGAACCAACCTTCGGAAATGCCACGGATGAATGCCTGCCCCCAGATGAGTCCGAAGAGCCTCTTGCCTTCATCCTCTTCATGTACGTGGCCAACGTTAACTACCGATATTTCAACACTCGAGTCCGCAGCACTATAGTCGTGGCCGGGGAGAACCACTGCAATCTTGGGCTTTTGCCCTGCGCCATTTGGCGCACCAGCAATAGCTTTGGATAAGACGTCAAAAGTACCTTCTTCAGACACACCATCGAAAACATTCCAGAACCTGCCATCTTCCAGTCCTGCTTCTTTACCTGCGCTCTTGACTGCGTTGACCATATCATCTTGAGAAGCCCACTCCTTGTAGTTGAGTAGCCGGTCGCCTTTCGATTCATCCAGGTAGGGTCTGATAAACTCGCTGTTCTGGCTGCCAACAGCAATGATGGGGTGTATGTTGCTAGCGTTTGCTAATTTGATACCGTAAGCTCCGACGGCTGTTGAAGCACCATAAATGAGTAAATGGTGCTTCTTTGCATCGTTCTGACGACTCCTAGGGTCCCATGGTGCGGGAAGGCCTAATCTATCGAAGAGAGCCACAGCTGCGGTGTATGCTGCCAGAGGTATCGTTGCGGCCTCTTCGAAAGAGAGGGACGATGGAAGCGGGAAGACCGTGTGAGCGGGCGCAATGGCGTATTCGGCAAACGCACCACTTGGAGACAGCATGATGTGGAACGCGGCAACTCGATCACCCTTGTTGAAGCCAGTCACATCGGCACCAACCGACTCTACCACTCCAGCAATGTCATCTCCAGAGTTCTGTTCCTTTTTGAAGAAAGTAGGCACTTTCCAGTCCTTAGGATTGGTGCCTGCACAAAGTAAATACATGGTACTCAGCTGAGACAGGTGCTCATAAACAAACCTGCGACGATGACTTTAATCAACACATCTTTTGGTCCTGGAGTTGGAACTGGAACCTCATGAATCTTGACAGAAGTATCAATGCAAACGATGGCCTCTTTCATGTTGGGCGACACTTGGACTGAGAAGATGTCAGAATATTCTTGCCAAAAAAGCTTTGGATAAAAGCAGTATTCTCGCTAGCGACGAAAATCATAAGCTGAAGATGGATTCGCAGCAGGCACCGCCATCAAATACATGGCTCGTTTGGTTGGTAATGTGGGTCAGGGACATGATGGCCCATTTTCTCACCTATAGGAGTCTATGGAAAGTTGTGGCAATTGAAAGCCCCGTCTTGTCGTGCACCTGTGCTTGTGACGGCGCTCTAACGCGTCATAACCTGCTCCATCAAGCGATTTGGTGGGGCTTTTTTTTGGTCTGACAATGGCAATGTGGGACATATTAGAAACAAAGACGGATGAATGATATAATCACTCGACTCGATCCGATTGACCATAACGGACGGTTGACGGAAAGAAAGACTACGAATGCAAACCCTGTTAGGCAGCCATAAGCTCTTGAAATATGTAAGTGAACTCTCACGAGTTCATTTCAATATTTTGTATTAAGTATCAAGCCAATATAGCCATTTGCTCATCTTTTGAGTGGGTTGGTGCTTTCGCAGATGGTGTCGAAAAATGTGAAGCATCGAAGTAAAAGATTTCCAGGCACTGCGTAAATTGCGGAAGAGCCAAAGCTACCATGCCAGCGTCTAGCCACTTTACGACGGGGTAAACCAGGTCATTTGAAAATAACCCATGTACATACAGCGTTTCTTATGATACCAATAACCGCAACTTCCTGCCGTGGCAGTAATGAGGCTCTTGCAGAAGAGAGGGCGACTTACCACAGGGCATGCGTTCCGTGGGAAATTTGTGGCACCTTGATCAGTGATGACCGGGCTTCACGACAACGGGTACGCTGAGTAAGGTTAGAAGGGTTTTTGATGATTTACAGATCAAAATACTGGGTAAAGATCCGGCCTGCGATACTTGGACATTAATTGCAACTCAAATTCTTAGAGAAATCGTTTCATGGTCAACTTTCCAGTCCTTCATCGTCGACCCCTTTCGGAAATGCGGCGCCGCCAGATGATCTGGACGCTCCTGTCATGCTCTTAAGTGAGCATCACAAAACCTGCACCTTGATGAAATTACTGGTGTATCTGCGTTCCAATAGTCTATCGCGAATAGATCATCTGCGTGGTTAACTCGTCTTGAATGCTGAACAAAATGATCCTTCCGAGTATATCTGTGCTTAATTCTGACAAGTACTACGGGCATGCAGCTCGAGGTGTGCAGTCATTGGATCGATAACCTGGCAATATGCATAGTGCATTCTTCCTGTCTCGGGAGACACAATTGCGCCACCAAACGGTGCGCATTGCCAGCCTTGCAAATTGAGGTGTAATGATTGTTCATGACGCGACCAGTCATATTTGCTCTTGAACGAGTCACAGCAAAATGTGCAAGGAAACTCACTTTCCTCCGTCAATGATTTCGACCTTGGGAAGCTGGTCAAGTATCTTTCGTCACTCGCCGGCGGGTCGTATCCCAGAACGTTGCTGAATTGGCGAACCCAACGGCACTCGACGAATAGCTTGTGCCACTACCATGACTAACGGTGGAAGCAGGCCGGCTGTTCAACCGTTGATTGTTGAAGCCTGGGGATATCTGCGTAGGCACTGAAAATCTCAGAGCCTGGGCAATTGCAGAAATGAAGCCGCCTCAATTTCGGGTGGTGAATCTCGCCATCTTTGCATTGAACTTGATGCGTTTCCTGCATAGGCGCTCGACACTGGCGCTGTTATATCCATCGATTCTATATTTGTTGCTTGGGTCGGGTTACGGAGGTACCGGCTCCTTCGTCGAGGAAGACCTAGCTGTTGATTCTCGCTCACCGGCGTATATTTATAGGCTAATCCATGAGTCTGAGGCCAAAAGACCTTGATGGCTGGAGGCTGCTCTAGCGAGGTTGACAAAGCCTGCCAGGCCCAGGCTCGGTCGAGGTACGAGTTCAGGTCGCTCCTATGAGTGAAGCCGGTATCATGTTGAACTGTCGGTTCAGTGGAATCGTGTAGCTAATCAGACAAGAACGACTCGTTCGAGAAGCTCGCCGCGCCTTGGTACTCGTACACAGGCTGTGGGTGGTGTATATCGCCATCTTGAGCCAGGGACCTAGTTTCACCAAATTCCATAAGAAATCCAAGCCGCCCAGGATCGTGATTTGACAATATCAGGACTTCTATTGAGTGATTAGCAACGACTCTTAAGCTATTCATTTTATGAACGGTGATACATTTGCCAGCACCCTCATTGTTGTTAAAACAGACGTCCTTCCCCGCGCCACCCCCATCTGGACAGGTCGACGCCATAGAGGTTTCGCGCTGAAAATTTGAATGGACTGTGGTATCCTCCGTCCATGAATCTCTGGCGGTATCAAGTCAGCACTTCAAGCTCAACCAGAATATTGTGACAACTAGCAGTCTCAGGTAGGGGTCGCTTTATAGAGTAGCAGATATGTCTGGCGCATGGATGTTAAGGTGGGGTGGACTTCACTCAAAAGTGTCATACCGGTCATACCCAACTCGCGAACATTCCGGCCGCTCACTAGCTTAATCGGAAAAGAAGACGGCCTAGATCAAGTATATTGAGCTCAAAATCTCTTCCTGTTGGATGAAAGGACACCATTCGGCGCTGCGGGGCTGTCTGAATTGTGTGAAATTTAAACATATTCCAAGCGGGTTCTCGTCCATTCCGGACGGAGATACCGGCCATCGAAGCGGGCCTGAAATGATGATGCTAACACAAAGTTGACATCAACTCCAACATCTACTTGTACGGCCTCCCCGTAAAGATTCCATACAATAACACTGATGGTATTGTCGCCCTGATAATTCCAAATCCCCGGGGGTACGGGATACGTCTTTCGTCCACCAGCCATATACGGAAAGTATTTGCCATACTCATACCCATTAACGTAGAGGTATGCTCTGAATTTGTCTGACGATTCGTCGCGGTTAAAGTCGAAACTAACAGACAGCGAGACGTCATGGCCGGGAGGTGTTTCCACCGGAAGATTGGTGCGATAGAACTTGATGCCTGCTTCACGGGATATTTCCCCGGGCGAGCCAGTCTCCCAGTCTGAATCGTCGAAACCGTTCAAATGCCAACCAAGTCGTTCACCGCTTAGACCTCCTTGGCTATACTGGGTACGAATTGGATCAATATCGATGCCAATTCCACGACCAGCTGTGCCAGCCACCTTCCAAGATTCAAACCCACGTTCATTTCCAAACAAAGTTGCATTGATGATGCCCCGCGGAAATTGAGAACGACTGAGCTGATCATGCCCTGCATTATCTTGCACAACAAGAAGAACATTCTCATCCTGAGACAGCATGTCCTGTGGGAAATTAACCTCCGAGCCTGCCCTATCTTGTAGCATAGTGCCCTCATTCGTGAAGAGAAACTTGCCGTTCAGATACGCAGACCAGCCATGCGTCACACCACCCTGTGTTTCGAGATACATGCCACTAGCACTACCGTTAAAACGGCCACGCCATAGGTGGATGCCATTGTGGAACCCGTAGTCGTCGCTGTACAAGTATGGCTTGGTGGCTTTGTTGTTTCTGTTGGTAGTTGTCATGTGGTCTGCATCGACCCAAGCCGGTCCTGTATCTTGATAGTTTATCGAGCGCTCAGGTAAAGTGTCGCGGATCTTCCAAGTCCCGAACTGGGGTGCTTTGAAGCCTTCTGGGCCTTCGATACGGCCCTTGAAACTACCGTATCGGGTTCTGCATGCCGAAATCTGCTTTCCATTCCACTTAATATTGGAAACTTCGTTGGTCGCGAAGACTTCAATGATGGTTTCCTGGTCTGAATCACCCTCAATTGAAAGAGTATCCGAGTCGATGGACGCTTTTCGCACAAGATATGGACCATGGACGAAAACTAGAATCCTCGGTTACTCGGGAACAATTTCGAGCTGTCCTTGAACAGCCACTTACCGACTTTGTCCTCTGGGACCCTTGGGTCTGTGGTCAATGCAGGTACCCAGAATTTATAGGCCGTGTCTCTGTCCAGAACCTGCACTGTTAGGCCAGTGTCGAATTCGAGCACAGTCTTGCCAACCTGGCCACGAAAATTGACAATGACTCCATTTTCGTACGCTTCAATCGCTACCTTGTCTTTGTTGCCATGCAGAATCTTCGCCGTCTTAGCACCCTGGATCATGAATTCTCCGTCTTCATTATTGAAGACCCAGAGTACGAGTGATGGACTCTTGTCGAAGAAAGCATAGCTCAAGACCTCGGCAGTACTATAAACCAAGTTCTCCTCGCCAAACCGAAAATCGGTGACCAAGATTTTGGCATAATGGGCTTTTAGGCTAAGGGAGCCTCCATGCTGAGGGACAGTGAATTCACCTGAGGAAGATTCCACAGTGATTTTGGTCGAGAAGTCCTCCGCAGCAGTAGGGTCTGTTGGACGGATTGCGTAAAAGCCAGCGTCCGTATCAGGATTTCTGAGCTCGATTGTTGTGATGCCTCTTGTCTCTGTGTAAGACGTGCTGTTGCCAACAAGGTCTGTCTTAGTGAGATCGTGAGCTACTCGTGTGAACAATGCCAGATTTTTCATCTCATAAAATTTGTTTCCGATAGTTCGGTTCTCTGAGATTGCGGCAGAGTAATCGTAACTTGTCTGTTGAAAGGGGGCACCCATTGCACCCCAGTTTGTGCCACCATACAGCATATATAGGTTCAACATCGTGACTCGCTGGGCCAAGTTGTCACGGTAATATAAGCTAACAAATCGCTCATCCGTCTTGTTGCGACAACCGTCCGAAGGTCCATACCACGGATTTGTAGCACCACCTTGGAACTCTGGCATGGACGAGGGTTGTTTCGGCGAGACCTCATTGAAGTGGGCAACATAGTCCATGAGAGTAAATGATGGATTTGAAGCCGAACAATCGCTTGGGATGCAAGACCAGCAAGACGGCTAAAAATACGCTGTTAGCTCTTTAGACATGATATGGTCACTGGAAGAACTCACGTAGTTATCCAACCCGTACAAATGCACATTTCCTCCTGCGCCCACTGTGTCATAATCAACAGACCAGGACTTATATCGGGGCCCTGGCATGTTGTGTGTGATTGGAACAACGATTCCACTTTGCTGCACAAAATTAAACAGATTCGTCATGTAGGCGATGGGTATTGGCTTGGGTATCTTCTTCGCGACATCAACCCATTGTTCGGGGAATTCGTTTTCAATCTGGTACATCAGAACAGTACCGTTCTCCGTAACTTGATACTTTGCAGTAATTTCGTCAAATTTCCTCATGTAGGGCTCCCATGCTTGTGTCCATTTCGTGCTATTGTCACGCAGCCCATATGCACCAGTCGTCGTCCACAGAGCAAGCCCACCGGCGTTTAGCTCAGCATTGATGTACGGCCCTGGCCGAGCGCTGACCCACAAGCCGACATCTTTGGACATCTGGTAGAGGCGCTCAAGATTGTGGGCGCCGGTCTCGAAGTTGACCACATCAGGAAATGGCGAATGATATCCCCAGTTGTTGTAGAAGGACATGGTATTGAAACCGATTGCCTTCATTTTCTCGAGGATATCAAGCCATACTTCGGGCACAGGGATTCGGAAGGGGTGGAATTCTCCTCCAAAGGAAAGCAAGCGTTTGCCGTCTAGCATCAAACTATAGTGATCCCACTGAACAGTCTTGTCCCCTGTCTCGGTGTCTCGAATAGGCCATTCTTGCGTTTGAGCTTGAACGAAATCAGGTAGACTAGAAGATACTATAAAGTAGCTGAGGACTACCAAAGAGGCAAGTCTTTTGTAACAATGAGCGTTTGCCTTCATGTTCACTTGCTCTAATGGTTTAGTGCAGTCTCTTTGCCTCTCGTCTAGGAATGAGATCATTTTATAAACGCATTGGCTACATACTTGTTCACTATCGCACATTAATGGCCCGAAGACTGACGAAGGTCCCAAACGAGATGAGCCTGTGGACAAAGTGCGCAGGATATTGACCCGAGTCCTTGATCTTGCATCTTCCCCCGCAGGATCTTCAACGTAGTACTCCAAATCGTGGGGTAACCTGGACTTAAGCCGAGCCCGACTGAGCTATCCCGGTCTATATTTACGCGAACGGCAGGAAACGCATTCATCGGGGGAAGCTTCCTTCCCTATTGATTATTGAGCCGTCCTTCAGTCGTTGATTTCACAGTCATAAGTCTACTATCCCAACATGCTCCTAACAACAAGAAAGAGGAAGAGAAGAGAGAAGCCCCGTCCCCCGGGTTGCGCAAGGTGTCTCCAATACTATGATTAAAAATACGTACCAATCAAGCTCCAGATCCAGGCAGAACAAGTGCTATAACAAGTAATCATGGTACTAGTTAGGAGCAATAATGTGGCAGCAAGTGGGTGACGGAGAAGGCGGGACCAGGGGGTTTCACGTTCTCAATATTTTCGACGGAAAGTCTGCCAAAGGCTCGATTCTTGAACTGAAAGAAAGCCATGTTCCCTGAGGAAACTATCCAAGCGATGAGCACAACGCCTTTGACTACCTCACTCTCGTAGGCAGCTACCATAATGATCTTCCGCGAATCCCAACAAGCTACTGTTCAGTTTCGAAACGTTGTATCGGAAAGACACAATGCTCAGCACAATGAGAGCAAAGCGTAGCTTCAACAACCGGATTCATTTGCATTGTAGGACCAGCCATAAAGTAGGGGCAATTTTTATTGCCGCGTGCATGGAAGTCGGTGACATTCCAGAGCTCTCCAAAAAGGCGCTTCATTTCCTCTGCGCAAGCCTAAATTGTCGAGACCATGAGTTATCGAACACTGGTATCGGAACAGTGGGACTCACATCTCCTGTATCCAGAATAGTTGTTTTGCCCGGAATGATATGCCATGTCCTGCCGTGAAAGTTTTTGGTTCCAAACTGCTCATGGTGAGGTGCTGGTGGGACTTTTAGACAAGGGCAAACGTGCTTGGCCCAATAGAACAGACACATCTTGTAGCGAGGCCTCTGAAAAAATTTGAGGCTAAATATTGTCTGCGAAATTATAAGATAGACCTTTTCAATAAACTATGGATAGAAAGGTAACCTCAAGTCGGATATGTTGCTCTTAGATTGCTGTGTAAATAGGCGTGGAACTTCTTCCGGCAGAAAATAGAGAACTTGATCCCATTTTATAATGCTGAAAGAACCTGAATCACTGAATTTGGTTACGACAACTGGATACCTGCATCTAATATGCTGCGAAACCATCCACAGCACCAATACCGTATACACGAAGCTACTGGTCATAGAGAAGACGAGAATCAAGACGACGGATCGAACAGGCTCTACAAAACCCGAAGCCACTTTCCGGCCAGCGACCTCGTTATGTTGGCTGCAAGGCTCGGGATATCAACTCTTTAGCAAGATTATAGAGAAGCCACAAGTCGACGCAGGGAATTCTTGTATCAGAATAAATTACTGTGAAACGTTTCACAAAGTCGCCTGACTATGAGCACAGTAGGCTGTTGTTGAATGTTAGTTTCGCCTCAACGTGGGACCTCTGAATGGATGTCATGTAGCACAACTTATTCACCGCAAAGATTTCGTGTCGGATTTGAGGCAGTTGAAATAAGATGACCCAACCCTCTGGTATCTTGAGTGAGTGATTCGCTTTTCATTGCACATGCATCAACGTCATGTGCAAGGCCCGTATGGTACGATGCTTAAAAGTCCTGTGGCAGCTCCGAGACGCATATCTTGTCTCTTGCAGAATCAGTTTATCGAAACTGCTATATAGACTGACACGATGATCGCTAAGGATACTTCGGTAAGATGCAGCGTGGAGCGTCTGATACGAGATTGTATCGGGTAGTTCTTGAATTACTTTATTCACTGTCCTGTCAAGTATATGAAATGCTTAGGTCAACCATCTCGAGTGAAGGATTTCATTAACGTGTCAAAACAATTCCCATAAAACGAAGTGTGTCTTCGGTATGTCGTCAGTGCGAGCTTAAAGGAGACAATGAAGGTTACGCATTGCATTGGTCTTTTGAAGGCATTGGAATGACAGCACTTGGCCATGAAAAATTCTCTCCTGCGGTCATATAAATGAACAATGCGTAACCTTGACGAGACTCGAAAGTGAGACTGCTCAACAAAGTGCCCCGGACGATCGCAGTGTATGTACGCAGTTCGTCGGTGACTTAATCGTAGAACAGAAGAGTACTAACAGGTTATGGTATCAAAATATTAGTCCATAATATAAGTTGAAGTTAGGGAAAGAGGAGAAAAATATGTTACTGGCTCATAAACAGCTTGAATTTCTACAGCATTATCACTGTGAGCATTTCTTCGTCAGCTGCCTCATACTTTGTCAACGACCGTTGATACCGGAGTTGCCAATCTTTTGGGAAGTCATCAAATACTGTGGTTGCTACTGGGATTGAGTGTGCCAGATAAACGTGAATTGCTTAATGCATCTGGAATGGATGGCAGGGCCAAGATTGAGAAACCTCAGCCACGGCTACCCGTATCCAGAAAATGTGCTATGGCCGATGCTGCATAAATTCCCTCATTTCAAGTATCTTCTTTCAACTACGTGTGCTTCCACTCGTACTTGCGCCCAAACCCCGAGAGCAGGTCCAGAATAGAGCCAAAAATGTTAGCGACCTCAGCTGTAGCAAGCCGTACAATCACCATAGTCACAGCACTGATTACAAGCTCCAAGCCTTCGCCCATAAACCTCTTTACATTGAAAGTCACAAACCCATGGCTCGCGCCAACGCTCACTGCAGTTCGACCTGCAGACCCGGTATTCATTGGAATTTCGGTCGCAGACTCGCTTTTCTGAGTGAAAGTGGCAGTCAGCATACATAAAACGAAGGCCTAGGTCTCGCAGGACAATGTACTCTCAAGAAAGAATGTACGTACCAAGACCCGGCTTGTCAGCCTTCGGAGCTGCGATGGCAGCTCCAGCCAGCATCAAGGCTGCTACATAGAATTTCATGGTGATAATGATTACGGCCTTGTATTATTCTGAGCCAGTGCTTATAGCTGTCTTGTCCAGATATGTCTGGTACTTGTGTGATGAAGTCAAATACTGATGCTGGGAGAAGCTGAATTTATAGATGGTATCCCTCACCTTGGCAGATAATCGAGATGAAGCAATCTCAACGTATGCGGACTTGCTCCGTTTTGTGGCAAAGCGGCTTGACTTGCTATGAAACGGAGATTTGAACTCCGTAATAGTGCCATCCTTGCTGACCAGTTAGTAGTTTTGGCGTAGCGCCTCTATGCACCTCTGTTACGAGATACCGTCTTTGGCTATTTGTTAGGGGGTCAGTATTAAATCTCAGCTCTCCTGCAAGCCACAGTTTGTCGAGGTTAGCAGATGATGAATGCAGGGCACGTGTCTTTCGTCTGCATGCAGCATCTAGAATAACCGGGCTGAATCGTGCGCCTATAAAATTATAGTAGGAGAATGCTTGATTAAACCGGATGAGAGCCACAAGGGGTGGACACGAGGTCAGGAGTCGACTGCTTGCTTCAAGGTTTGCCTATGCCCGGGAATGAACGAGGGTGCCGCCTGCACACTTCAGCTGAGCATTTACCCGTCGACGGCCCGAACCAGGTTTAAAGAAAGATTGGAATGTTGCATCTACTTGGAATAACCTAGCGTCTTGGGCCAATTGTGCTTCATGAAAGCTATGCTCGAACACAAGAATAACTTGTCGACGTCATATTTCACTGGAGCACATCCAATTTCAGTGCCCGGGTAGGGCATCACGTAAACGAATTGAATCAAGAATGTTAACCTTGTTGTTTCAAATTATACTACAGTTGTCCTGAAATTTGGATCAAACTCCATTATCATCCAATATTTGCGTGTTATTAATAACCCCGTACAGTACTTCGCAGAACTTGTTCGAGGACAGCGCCACCGGCGCCGGCGGCAAGGACAAACCATGTCCACTTGTTCTGGAGCTCCTGAACACTAGGCCAGAAGCTGTTCTTCTCCTGCTTGTACTGCGCAAGCTCCTGGGCCTTGAGTGGGTTCTCCTTGGCATAGCGCTCCTCCTGGTTGGCCTCGTTCTCCCGGTCGCCTCCGACGAAACGAAGGAAGAAGTAGTTGATGGCAGGTCCAGCGAGCACAAGAGGGTGCATGATTCCCGCGCCAAGAAGTAGAATGGGGAATGAAGCGTGGATGAGGGCATCGCCAAGGTAGTTGGGATGGCGAACGATGCTCCAGACTCCATCACGGTTAAGAGTCTGGGGGTTCTTCTGCTTGTGAGAAGCGAGCTGTGCATCAGCAAGGACCTCAAGAGCAAAACCAGTAGAGAACAGGAACACAGAGAGGCCGTGCAGAAGACTGGCGTTGCCAAAGACGGGTGAGGAGAGGGCGCTGTGAAGAGGTGCACGGAATGGGAGAGTGAACGGCAGGGAAATCAGAGTCTGGACAGCAGCTTCAGGAAGGAAGAGGGTGAAAAGAGCCTTGTTCCAGAAACCAGGCTCGCGCTTGGGTTCGTCGTATCGTGCGTCGTCCTTGCCGCGCTTTGCGCTTCGGGTTGCAATGCGATAAAAGAGTCGAAGTCCCCAAGCAGAAGCACCGGCCAGGACCAGCTTCTGAGGGTATGTAAGAGTCGACCAGGCCTCGGGAACAGACAAGCCATCATAGACAACGCGGCTGCCAATGGCACTCCACCAAGAATTCGCAATCATTCCCGTAGGCCAGAGCCAGTCCTTGCCTTCCGCACGATTGGTGGCCCGAGCTACGCCATAGCCGACCAGAGAGAGGCCGGCATGGAAGCCGAACGATGGGAGAACTGCAGACTGTAACAACCCTACAAATGTGGGATTGATAGGGCTGGAAGGTTGGTTTCCGAAATACTGCCCGTATCTGTCTTGTTCTGCGCCAGATGACCTGGGTAGCCTGTTCGGAATGCCGGTCGGGGGCAGCTTATCGCTAAAATGGCTGCCATATATTTCTTGTTCTGCGCCCGCGCTTCCCTGAGGCAGCTTGTCCCCAATGTTGGTAGAAGGCAGCTTGCCACTGAAGTGGCCCTGGTATATTTCTTGCTCGGATCCAGGCGTATGCGGCAGTTTGTCGCCGACTTCACGGAGGGATGGCAATTTGGTATGTTCGTAAGTTTTGCCCCAGATCTCTTGTTCTGCGCCGGTGGATGTTCGGGGCAGTCTACCGGCAACATCGCCAATGGATGGTGCCTTATCGCCGAAATGCGACTCAAGGCGATCCTGCTCTGCTCCAGAGGCCACATTGGCTTGGGGAGAGGATGTGCCTTTACCGTCGAACCAGCCCATGATGTTTGCGCTGAGAAGTCGGTCAATTGAGGTTCGATATTGGTTGGAGTTTTGAGAAACACTCAGCTTCTAAAGAGAAGAAGAGGAAGATGAAACAGAAACCCACCAAAGCTGGGGAAGCTATAAGCTCTGGCATGCATTACGTAGCAATTAGATCATAGCCGCAGCTTGTTTTCGTTACTGCCCCCGGCCATCCACTCCAACGATCCGCGTTTTCTTGCTTGGCTAAATCATTATGACAGCAGCATCCAATGCACGAACAACTGGTTTAAATTGTGGGTTTACTTGTGGAATTCTTCACTCTTGATCCATGACTTGACACTCCTCGTGCACCAATAAATCGGCGATTGTTGTCGGACACCGAAACAGGTAGCATTAGACGAAAAGGGAAATGAGCTCGATATGGTGATGTCAGAATGCGGGGTCCCAAACCATCGCCAAAGTATGACCGAGCGTTTGTTTCCTACCGTGAGTTGGTGCACAAAAGCTTCGCACAACTTTTATGTTACAACGGATTTAATGTCCAATATTATCAATTAATATACTAGGAAAATGTTCTTAAAAGCTTAATATAAATTTCAAACACATAAGAGTACTTGGCATTTCGCTTACATTATATTTTTCTTTCTTTCCTAAGTTTTCGCACCACTTGCTGGTGCGGATGAATGATGAGGGGAGCGGCAACTGTGTTCCTCATTTGTTTCTCTTGAATAAGTCAATTACGAACCGTTACCATATTTTACTGCCTGCAAAATACGATCCTCGACCGCTCCCTAGTCGTTGAATATGTCTTCTTACTTGCGCACATGTGAATGCCTGGAGGAACGAAGTCGGCCTGCGTTGCGTCTACCAGCTTTGTCTTTGGCTCCTTCAGTTCTGAGACCTAGGTACGCCTGACGGAGTTGATATGGATTCGAGACTTTAGTGGCATTCTGAAGACGTAAGTGGCTAGTTAGGACCCCCGGTGATGGCTTGCTGTGTCGCGTTGCAAAACAGATCAGTATCCATTGAATGCTATCCATCACCAAACTGATCTATCCCAGCTCGCCTTGCACTAGCCTCCGGGGACTCTCTAGCCCAAGCGTAGGCAGCGAAAATTGTGACGCATCGTACTCCGTTGAATGAATTTCTAGAGGATCCAATCTGAAGCAGACACTGTGGCCATAATTGCGAGTATGCAGCGGCTGGATTGAATGAGGAGACGGCGCGCCACTCTGAGGCCTGGTTCGCTCTTCCGGCTTGACCTTGGAAGCTACCCAGCGCTGATACATCCTTCTATACTCTAAGCATTCATACTTCTTTTATCAAAAATCTAGTTTCATGCATCGATCTACACTACAGTGAGTGGTCTGAAGTGTAGTGGCAAGGCGCGAGCAGACTGTATGTTGATTAGTTGCTGGTATCTGTGGGACAGATGGACCCAGCGCTGCCCTTACCCCTTGCGCTGTTTAGGACAGGTTTGCTTGTCCCGGATAACCCCAAGGCAACTTTCCGGAAAGTTAACCAAATGATCGCTTCGTTAGTTTGCAGCAGGTGTATCCAACGTGACATGGGGACATAAGTCCAGACCTGAGCCGCCAAGAAGAACAAGGCTTCCCTGCCTTTCTGAGGACCATGGCAATGGTCATGGACAAGGCCACATACCCAATCAAGCCAGGGTGGTTCCTTGACGCAACGACAGGCCAACTCTATGTAATCAACACGACGTACGCTGCATGGACTGCTCAATTATTCTGCCGTTGGGATGCAGGTGAGAAGAGCCTACCCCGTTTTTCCGATCCCCACTGCATGCAGTTGGCTCTGAGTGCATGCTGTGGGCGCTTTGTTTCCCATCACCGAATCTGACACCGGGTCCACTGCTCTACACAGGCGTCATGCAGATGCGCATGGGCATGGGTTTTTGTCAGACTGTCAGCACGGAATTTTCTCCACAGCTATCAAGTAGGCCTTTCATCAATGGACAAACCAACTACTCTCTTGAGGGGAAACCCTGTAATGTTGGCCCCAGAGTCGGTTCCGGCCCCTCCCTCGTGCGAGGTTGGCTCCGACGCTGACCGTGAAGGTGAAAAGACGGGCCTATTGCTTCAGCCTTTTTTCTTGGCTTTTTTCTTGACTTTTTTGTATGTTGAAGCGGTCCCATTCTCTCCTCCAACGACTGAAAGACTCGTTATCAAGATGGCTGTACCAGAATATACAATTCCTTTTGATGTAAGTCAAGACACTGTCCCACTCTTGGTCTGACCCCACGTTGGCCCTAACTTTTCCCTGGTTAGACTTTCCAGAATGTCATCAACAACGAGTTAGTACCAACGGCGAAGACAAGGCAGGCGATCAATCCTAGCACGGAAGAAACCCTCTGGGATGCTCCCGTGACGACTCAAGAAGATGTTGACAAGGCCGTGAAGGCGGCGAAGGCCGCATGGCCCGCATGGCGCGATTTGTCCCAGGACGAGCGTGCCGAATACTTGAACAAGTTCGCTGATGCCATTGAAGCCAACCAACAACAATTTGTTGAGCTGCTTGGTAAAGAGGCAGGCAAGCCGCCACAGGCTGGTGGCTTTGAGCTCTTCCTCACAATGAGCATCGCTCGCGAAACCCCCAAGCTACGCCTGAAGGAAGAGAAGCCTGAGGACAACGAAGACGTACGCCCGCTAAATCAATCGATCAAAACTCTGTCTAACTGTTTCTGGTAGCGTACGGCCATTGTACGATACGTTCCTCTGGGTGTTGGTGTTGGGTGAGTTACTTCTGGTGCTTCTTGCAGACTTCAAGGCTAATCAAGTCAAGAATTGTTCCCTGGAACTTTCCGATGCTCCTCGGCGCTGGCAAGCTGTTCCCTGCTCTTCTTGCTGGCAATACCTTCATCTGGAAGCCTTCCCCTTACTCACCCTACTCGGCTTTGAAGCTTGCTGAGATCGGCACAAAGGTCTTCCCTCCTGGTGTTTTCCAGGCCTTGAGTGGAGAGGAGGACCTTGGACCTATGCTCACTAGCCATCCTGGCGTAGCCAAAGTCAGCTTCACTGGCTCTGTCGCAACAGGCAAAAAAGTCATGGCGGCCTGCGCTACTACGCTAAAACGCGTTACTCTCGAGCTTGGTGCAAATGATGCCGCTATTGTATGCGAAGATGTAGACATCGAAAAGGTCGTCTCAAAGGTAAGGAAAGCTCTTGTTCCATATAGCGAAGTGATTTGCCATTGACAATTCGATTCAGGTTGTCTTCTTGGCGTTTGTACACTCGGGCCAGATCTGTATGAATATCAAGCGTATCTACGTGCATGAGAAGATCTACGACGACTTCCTTGCCGCCATGGTGGCCTTCACCAAGCAGTTCAAGGTTGGAGACTATACCGACAGTGAAGCCTTCTTCGGCCCTATCCAGAACAAGATGCAGTATACCAAGCTCCATGACCTATACTCCCAAATTGACAAGGAGGGGTGGAAGATTGCTCTCGGTGGTCCCACGAAGAACGAGAGCAAAGGATACTTTATTACCCCCACGATTGTCGATAACCCTCCCGAAGACTCGCGCATCGTCGTCGAAGAGCCATTCGGCCCCATTGTCCCAGTTCTTAAGTGGAGCGACGAGGCAGATGTGATAAGCCGTGCCAATGCCTCCGAGCTGGGTCTGGGTGCGTCCGTTTGGTCGAAGGACACGGAACGAGCCAAGCGTATGGCTGAGCAGCTCGAGGCCGGTAGCATTTGGGTCAACACTCACTTTGAAGTGGCACCGAACGTACCCTTTGGCGGTCACAAGCAGAGTGGTCTGGGGATGGATTGGGGTGAGGTTGGGCTGAAGGGCTGGTGCAACGCTCAAGCTTACTGGATCAAGCATTCTGGTTAAACGGATCATTGTGTGTATATATGTAGCAAGACTTAGGTCAGCGGGCCAAACAAGGGAAAGAATTAAATTTCGAGCCCCACGTGATCCTCTAAGCAAAAAGATGTTCACATACACTGGCATCATGTTTGATCATGCATCTCTGGGCAATGAACATGCTTAGCAGAGGCACCAATGTCCATTTTGGGGGAGAGCGATGTCGGTCACAAGGACAAACGGGCGCTAGGGCGACACTAACCGTAATATGCCATGAACACTTGAAAATTTTAGGAGAAATGGCGATAATTGTCTTCATACCCGTATACCAATGTAATAGCGGCGTTGAGGCTCTGTTGAGCCAACAGCCATAGCATACTATTGTAAATTTGAAGAAAACCAACCGCGGATACTTGCAACGTTGTCCTGACCTAGAAGCAAAATATCAGTGTTGTAGATTATCAATAAGATAACTAGCGACGGCCTTGATGTGGAAAAGAGGACTTGGAAATTAGAGATCCTCCCTTTAGTTTCTTTAGCGACCTGCAAGTGTTTATGAACGGGTATATTAGACCGTCAAGGGGTTTTGGAGCTTACTGGTCTTGACATAAGTTAGATACCTTCGATTCAAGGATGCTGCTTGCACATGCTTCGAAGAGTGTACAGTTAAGGTAGCTATTGCTCTGTCGCTGTTGGTCTCGCAACTGGCCAACAGAGGTCATTTTGATTTCTACTTTAAGCTACGACTCTTAGCATCACAAGGAATTCAGATTACAAAAATTGAGCTGTGTCGGAGCTGCGTAGATGCGTTACGGATAGGTTTTGGACAATAGATTGAGGCACCTTCAATATGAATCAAGGCTCCCCTCCCCAGCCAAAATGCCACATCTGCAGCCACCTTCGATTTCGGTACCGATCCAACGACTGGGGACCAGATCGCGTTACTTAGATTAATCCAGGATTAATTTCGCACGCAGGGGTAAATGCTAGAAATCTTGACCTTGCTGACATGCCGCAGCCCCCCTCCCCACTTGTCAGAACGACACTTGTGAGAACGAATGCGGCCTATGAGCTAATGCTGCAGCTTACTCTGCCCAGTTCTTGCCCGTAAACTGCAGTGCAAGGATGTAACAAGGGACTTTTGTACTCACGAAATGTGACTGAGAATGCATTGGCCACATCTGGAGACTTCGGGACTCTTTGCAAGCCAACACAAGACCGGAGCCACTGAATCGCCAATCATGAAGGTAATAAGCAACTGACTGCGTAACCTTGTACCGCTTAGGGATGATTATTGGTCAAAACAATGGGCCAAATTTACTTTCCGTCCGGTGACAGGCATCGCAGGCAACTCTTTATGATCTGAGGCGACCAACAATGCAGCATTAATGCCAAGTTACCGGCTTATCGGAGTAATAGGATTGGATAGTATGGACTGGTCCCGCCTCGCGGCGAACTGACACGTTGTGTGATTGCACCTATTTAGGGACCCGGTAAGCGTGTTTTGGATCGGACGAGTGTAGCACTTTTCATTCTCCTCTTATAAGTTGCTCCAACTGGTTGTTTCAAAATCATCTTTGATCTCATCTCCGTCTAGAGAGCTAGGGATTCTGCCGGTTAAGTGGCACGATGGAGGTCTCCGGGCAACCCAAAAGCATCTCCGTTGCTCGCGAGAAAGGTCAGGCCGGTCGACCTGCACTTCAGCATGATCCAACAAGTCCAGTCGTGCTGTCCACAGCCGCGAGTGACACCGCAGCAACTAAGAAATGGAAATGGTCTAAAACTACACTTGCCTTTTTTCTGATGGGGATTCTGGTAAGCGTTACTTACCATTATTTACAACCACCGATCTTGCCGTTTTCTAACCACCAATCCCGCCTCATTAGGTGGGCTTGCCTACTATGCCAATCACAACTGCTGCTAGCCAGATGTTTGAAGGCATTACAGGTGTCTACGGCATTTGTCTCTCTCTAACGGCTGCAGTCTCATCGTTTGCTGGCCCAATGCTAGGCCGCTTTCTACCCTATAATGTGTGTACCATCATTCTGACTGTGACTTCCGCATTGGCCTACGTTATCTGCACACTTCCTCAGCCACTCAGCAATTCAACCGGCTTCAATAAAGCTGGGCCAGTTATCGGTACTATGATGGCAGGGTTTGTTTATGCTTTTGGAACTCAGACCTATCTTGCTGTCGCTGCATTCTTCCCTTCAGAATCTGTCGTAGCATTGAGCGTGGGTAGTGGCCTATCAATTATCCTCGGTTCGGGTGTCTTCATCGGACTCATGAAAGGTCCTTTTGATCAAGACTGGCGAAGAGCTTTCCTTGTGTTCCTGCCAACCGTGGTCTTCATGCCTTTAATATGGTGGTTCCTGTTCGACAAGGAACGACGTGAAGCAGCTGAACTGTCCAGGGTTCAGAGCTTTAAGAAATTGTCCGATAGCTCGAGTGCAAGTGATGCTGAGACAGGGGTCCCTGCAGCTTTTCCTGTCGAACCGCTGCGCAACAGCAGCGGCATTCTCATTCAGCCTGGGTTTGGGCCTAACAAAACTCGCACGGGAATGCTTTTTAAGCTCATTTTACCTAAATATGTGCTGCCACTCATTACCTGCACGTCATGTGCAATCTTTTCGTTATTCGGTTTGGCACCAGCTCTGGAAACTTTGAACCGTTTTGAAGCTTCTCCGGAAGGAGAGCTGGAGTTTCACCTGATATGTAGGTACCACGGAGTTTCACGGGCTCGAGGTCTTCCAGGAAGTTGAAGCTGAAGCTGACGAGAATTAGTCTTTGCCTATGGCAGTGCACAGTTCCTCTTTAGCACCCTTGTGGCGGTGAAGCCTATGCCCCTGATTTGGATATGGACGGGCATTGAGATTGCTCTGACAGCAATTGCAATAGTTCAGCTATGGCACCCGTTCCTCACCCACTTCGGCGTATGGTTCGTGGTTATGTTCTTCGTCGGCGGTTGTGTTGGAGGGAGCGTTACAAACACAAATTACAAAATTGCAGAAGACTTCCGAAAAGCAGGCGAGCCTGACGAGGTTCGCAGCTTTGCAAACAGCTATGCTGGATTAGGTCAGTGCTAATCTTCTCTGAGATATGAGATCTTGTCTCAAGAAGTGCTTACCTGTGACAAGTTAACTAAATGCAAAGATAGGGAACTTTGGCGGCGATGCCATTGGTGGTATTCTTGGTTTAGTTGTCGAAATGATTGCAGTGAAGCGACTGCGGCCTTCTCCGTAGGCACATCTAAGTCGAAGCTCCTCCTAGTATTCGTCCGAAACATGACTAGTCCCATAGTCTCACTGCTTTATGATCCCTAAGCCCCTGGATATCTTAATCAGTTGTCAGATTGGACATCGGAGATATGAGGACGAAGAGCCGAGTGTTCTTACGCGTGATATAAGGCAATGGCCAAAAGGATCTGAGCTGAGGTCAATTAGATTATTCAGCTGAGCACAAGCGGCTGGGTGCCGAAATTGGAACCGTTCTTGACAACCGCCGGATGCAAAAACAGCTCTGAAGCTCAAGATTTCTCTTCAATACATATCAAGGCTATCATGTTCTCATGTCTTCAAGGCGTGTGAAGCTCGTGAATAGACGCTAGTGTGACTTCCTATGCCGCTAGTCTACTATCCACACCTGGTCTTCTGGCACGTCTCTGACAAGCACATCATAGGAGAAAAGCTGTGGTATAATCCGCCAATACTCCCCAGGAGGCAAAGAGCCACAGGTATTCGTACTTAGTTTGTCCAGTCCAGGTGGAAAACCTTCTCTTTGCGCATCATCCAAGGCCTCTCTCATCGCTGTTCGGACGCCTTGGATATGTCCCTCCCAAGCTTGGCCGCGCCGTAATTTTTGGTTCAACAAGTTAGTTGTCACTTCACTGGCCGCTAGAGCCGTCGCCATCTTCTGCAGAGCAGCCAACAGTTTCTGTTACTCTTCGTTATGTGAAGTTTGACTCCCGAGTTATACTCTTGTGACGAGCAAGGATTTCTAAAGAGGGTCTTGTGTGAGCCAGCGTGATTTGGAAAGACGTTCTTGTCGTACTAGACATCCTAATCTTTTCAATGGGTCATTTGGGACAGGATTTCCCCAAGGATCGAATATTACCGCGCAATCGCCTGTTCTTAGCGCTTCATGCATTGGCCTCAAATGTAAGCGTTTTTCGAATACCCTATCGCTGGCTTCCAGAGTTTCCGTCATTAAATCCATTATTTCGAATGTGAGGAATAGCGAAGCCCACCAGCTAGTTGTAGCGTGCTGTACCAATCGCATCTGCTCCACAACCACATGGACACCAGGCCAAAGATCTAAGGGCAACCCTTTGAGGCGTGGTCGTGGAGTGAGCTGCCAGCCAGGTAGAATGACCCTGGGTCCCATGGATGTGGGAATTCCATGCATGACGTACAGCGGCTGCACTAGAATATCGTCATTCCAAAGCCGAATATAACCCTGACCATGGTATTGCAATTTCTCCTGGTTAATAGCCAATAGACTTCGAGGGACCCATCTTAATCCGGGCAAATCCAGATTTTATACTGGGGAGAAAAGAATTGTGGTTGGGGTCCCTCCAAACTTTATTGCTATCAACTGCCAGAGCAGTGCAACCCGCTTCTCAAAATCATGTTCCGAAGCGATAGAGTGAGTTTCTAGGCCCATGAGGGTAGCCGCGCATAATGGCTCATCAGACAGCACAGAAACATGATGATCTCGCATTGTTTCAACAAGATGCTCAAGTATCTTTTCTTCTTATCTGTTTCCCTGTCCTATTGCCCAACCCGATACTAAACGTGCCTATCCCCAAGAATATGAGAGTTAGAAGGGATCGTACAACACAAGCAAGAAAGGTTAGCACTTTGAAGTTAATTGGCTTACCTTTGCCCGTAGGCTTCTTGCAACGTAGACATAGCTTCGATCGTGCAGAGCTGTTTGGTCAACCATGTCCGGAAGAAAAAGAACATTTAGTGCCTTGTCTCTGAACTGGAAATATAGGCTTTGAGCTAATGCACCCTCCACGCCGACAGAGGTCAGTTGAGCTTCACTGAGAGAAGGCCCGGGTTACCTTGTGATGTCCACAGCCGCCTCGTCCAAGGTGCCAAATAGAGAGCTCGGGTTAGAAGCTCCACCGGATTTGTTGTTGTTTCGTATTTAAGGAGACTATTATCCAATACTAAAATATGTTTCGCATTTCGGTATACATCGGCCATCCTACCAAGCGCGACAATTTTACCTTTCGGCTCTACTGGACAATAAAGAGTGTCGATCCATTCGAATCTGTACGAGATGGCTTGGTGTTCTTGGAAAGGATTTGAACTCGCCTGGAATGATGACATAAGATCAAATAGCCTTGTTACCTGACAACTTGGCAACGAGTTATCTGCCCAGTTGCCAAGCCCATCGTTCCAAACCTTGGAGAGTTAACAAGTCCATAGCGTATCTCAACAGTGGGCATTTTGCTGAGTTCACAATCTGGAATTACTATTATGTTAGTTACGAAAGCTTCTCGTTGCATCTTGATGATCTTCTATTTTCAAGAAATTATGATTCACCATATATGTAAATAAGTCAAATATTATATCTCTCAAACCATCCATTGTCCTGATTTCTAGGGGTGGCTGAGCAGTAGCGAATTCTTTCCCACTGACTTACCGTCAGCGCACATAGCAGAACAGGGATGTTGCAGAAAGATAGAAATGTTCGTCTTAACCCTACGGTGTGGAATGGCATGAGAAAAGCTATGGATTCATTCTATTTCCAACGGAACAGGTTATTTCTCGTCCATTTTGTCCTTCCCCAGCCCACAACCCATACCAGTGGAAGAAGTTCACAGTTAGTTCAAATAACACTTGAAGCTGGCGGCTTTATCATTCATGCCACCAAGGCCTGTAGCACCTGGAGGGTAAATATCCAGGGTGCTATCACCATTGTAGTTCTTGGAACTAGATGAAACTTCATGTTAGTGATTATTTGGCAACGGGTTGGGGTTTTGACGAGCATCCGAAGCAAACAAGGGCTGAAAGGGACGAATACGTACTCCCAGAGACGGCAGCGGAAGCCTTGAGGGACCTTGATGGAGCTCATCCTGTTATCCCAGCCACTCTCCTCAAGTCGATCTGGATTAACTATTAGCAATAAGAAGCGGAAAATAGCTCCAAACAAACGAAATGGGGTTTGGAGGAAGCCGGCGTACAGCACTGCGTCTGAGTTTCAACTTCGAACTTGCGTGACGATCCGCCATAATTGGAACTTTCAAAGTCTTGCATAGTGACCAATGCCATGCGGGATGACACATCATCGTGAGTATCAATGTTCTGCTGTAGTACTGGAACAGCAAGGCCAAGCGCATTAGCCGCCATGGTAGTGAGGAGAAGGATAGCTTTGTTGAAAAGCATATTGATGGATGGCAATTTTCGCAACACTTGGAAGCTGTTGGGGTCTAGAGGAATAAGAGCCTCAGACTTGTGCTAGTGAGTAAAAAGTAGAGACAGTAGTGGGAATTGTCGTGATTCATATAATATGTTTTTTCTTTCGTTCAGGGCAATACTATCTGATTCAATTTCTAGAGTCCTAATCCTCGACGCAAAGCTAAACATAATTACAGTATTAGAGCTACGATTCATCCTCCCGCCTATCTTCTTGGGATAGCTTGACTGTATCCTGGGAACCCCGTTGATTGCATTACCGAAGGACAAAGGCTTGGAATTGGCATGAGTCAGCGAGTGCAGCCATTTCAAGTGCTCAGAAGAATGAATGGGAGACAAGGATGCAGCCGGCATTGAGCTAGATGAAGCAATTTTAGCAGCAATGGCATGAGCCCAGCTATATACCCTAGAAAGAGTGATCAAAATGCTGAGGGCGACTGAGTATGGAACACACCTACAGCTGAAAGCACACGAGCGGAGTGCTTAGTCACTCCTATTATGCAAACCACACGTTCATTGACCCTGGTATACCATGGCTTGCATGGCGGCAGAACGGACACACAATGGATCTTGGTGCACTAGGTGTTACGATTTTTGTCCCCAATTCCGCAAAAGATGATGATATCGTAATGGTATTAGGTCTTCTATGGGTTTTACACATACTAACACACAATCGCCAATATTCTAGAAAAGGAAGACCTGGTCGCTGATCTTGGACATTGCGCTGGGCTGCTTATATCCTAGGTTAGCTAGGGACTTCTTTGCGGCATTGATCATGCCAGGAGGCCCGCATAGCATCAATTTCATATCATCGCTCGGCGCAGGAAAGAACTCCTTCATCATGTCTTGTGTAACAAAGCCGGACCCGAACTTCCAGCCAGCGGGAGGGTTGTCAAGCAGATAATGAACCTTAAGGTTCTTAGGGTATTTTCGAGCATAGGTATCGAGCTGCTGTCGGAGTAAAATATCCTCCTCAGTACGGTTGGCGTAGATGAGGCTGACTTCGGTGGTGTCTCTGTCGTTTTCGCAAATGGCGCGGATGAGCTGGAACATAGGCGTGATACCTGTTCCGCCAGCCAACATGCCGATCTTCTTACACAAGCCCGAGGAGTACTTGCAGGCACCTTTGGGTCCTCGGAACTGCACTTCGTCGCCAATCTCAAGCTTGGCCAAATATTTGTTGGTCAACTTGCCTTCTGGGTAAACCTTGATGACGAGTTCTACGACGCCCTTGTCTGAATTATTGGAGACAGGAGTGTATGATCGTGTGACCGTCTCGCCATCAATTTCAGCCTTTATAGAGACGTGCTGTCCAATCGGTAAGCCAATGATGGCCTCCTTCGTTGGTAGTGCGAAGCTCAATCTGTAAACATTTGGCGACAGAAGGGTCTTGCTGACCAAGGGAAGCGGATAGTAGGTGACAGGATCAAGCCACCCACGACGAAGGAGGGCGTCCGACTGAATGCTCTTGGGCACTTTGATATGCGGAGGGTACCTCAAAAACGAATCATTCTTCCGAATCATGCCCAGGATCTTATGTACTAGGAACGTGTCGACAAGCGTAAGGACACCAGCGCCCAAGAGCAAGCCCTGCAAAAAGCCCATACCGCTGAGGCCTGAACCTGTCAAGGGGAATTTGAAGGTAGCCCGGGGCAGGATGTGCATGTACTTTTGTGCGGCATATGACGCGGCGAAGCCTCCAACAGAGAGCAAGGTAAGCCAAACGAGCTTTGCCGAGCTACCTGTGCGAACTGGCGCTGTTGCCTTTTCAACTGTGGTTCCAACGATTCGGACAGCTTTTGGCGCGGCTTTCTTGCCAACATGCTTCAGGTTGCCAACAAAGAACTCCTCCATGATTTCAGAGGCGTCCTCAGAGTGTCCAGCATTGTCGAATGCTTCAGTGGCGTCAGTTCCGGCAGCCTCAAGCAGGACCTCCGGGCCACCAGGATGGTTTTCTAGATATTTAGAGACATTGTAGACTGTCGATATAAATTAGTCAAATCATCCAACCAGAAGTGAGATGGCTGCGCGTCTTACCCTTTTCGTTGATGACCATCCAGACATCATCTGCAGACTTGTGTGCCGCAACCTCTTGGGCAGTGAACTCAGCAGTCTCCGCCATCGCTTCAATGCTTTGGAATATCCAGTCTTTGGGTTGTGAAATGGTAGAAAGCGAAAGGAGGTGTAGTGTTGACCTTGAGTGGCTAGGGAAATGAATTATGAGAAACAAGAGAGGCCGCAGACCACAGGATTGAGAAAAGCTTCACATGCGGCAATCTTAACACAATCCACGTCGGGCTTCGCGAAAAGCATCGGCGCGCGAGTTCAGAAAATATTTCGTTGTGGAGACCTTGGTGTATGATGTGGCTCAAGCCAGAGTCCGAGGCTCAAAGTGTTGCATTGCCATGCCGAGGTAGCATGACGAAAACAAGGTCTTGCAGCCTTGCTTTAATGGCTCGTTGATTCGTGCCACCAATTACACGGCAGCAAGTAATCAACGGTTGAAGAAAAATGGGGAGCGCAATCTTTTCACAGACAATCATGCACGAAGCCGCGCCACTCCCGAGTTTGAGCTGCGCCGGTTCAGGGGCATGGTGGAGCCTCCGGCGACCTTAGCGTCGGCCGGCATCGCCTTGGTAATTCCCTCTAGATACGGAACGGTCGGCAGCGATGGGTGATCCCGGCATTCGATTACGCTAGTTAAGACCCTGACCCATTTCTGGAAATTTTCCAAACACTTGCCTCGGCATGACGAAGTTTCAGGGTGCAGCTTGATTTTGATGTCAGTCGTAGTAGCCTGTTAGAAAAGCAGCGCTGGAAATGCCCAAGCTTGAAGTACGAGTCACAGAAGGGCCAAAAAAAAGTTCCTCTCTCTCAGTGACACTTATTTGCTTTCATCTTCTTGCCTGCTTTAGTTGGTTTCTGTTTAGACATTCGACCTCAACCCATTACCTCCAGTACCAACCATGTCTGTGAAGCAATTCCACCTGCTTGGAGAGGACGCCTCTCAAACAAAGGACATTGAAATCACAGGATCACTGGACTTTGAGGAGTTACAACACCTGGCTGCCTCGCATTTTGCTGTTGTCGATGCTAGCGGTAAGGCTGCGTTGATTCCACTACTGGTGTGCTCTGTGACTAACAATGGGAAATACAGGAATTAGCTTTGTTGCCCAGAACCGTGAACTCGCATCCGCCGCCGACCTGCTTGCCGCTGAGGGTGTCATTGCGATCGCAATCGATGGTAAAGCTGTGCGCCAAGTACCTGGGCCCTCCGGATTCCCCTACATCGGCAACTACCTCGAAATCTTTCCCGACCATTTGGGAAATCACCAGAGGCTATTCGACAAGTATGGCCCCTTGTTTGTAACAACGAACTTTGGCAGCCAGATCTACCAGACCAACGATGCGAAGCTGGCCAACATCTTCTTCTCCGAGAGCGACTTCTTCTCTAAGATCATCATTCCCGGCCACCCCCTACACCCAATCAAGCTCCCAACAGCCGGTGTCTTCTTGGGAGACACAGATACAGAAGAATGGCGTCTGGCTCACAAGTTCCTTCCTCCAGCGCTAGGCCCAAAAGCGGTCCGGCATTACGCCCCAACCATGCAAGCCACGATTGAGGACTCCTTCAAGGTCTTTGATGAGCTAGACGAGAAGGAAGAGGCCTGGAACGTATACCAGTACATGCTGAAGCTGGGATCACAAGCAGTGGGCAAGCTGGTACTTGGTATGGACTTCAAACATTTCACTGCGGTCGACGCGCCACCCCATGAGATGGTTGTTCGAATTGCTATCAACCTGGAATTGAACAAGAAGGTCGCCTCTATGGGAAGTTGGTACGCCAAACTGCCTTTTGGTGATCCCAAGAAACTCCAAGACAACAAGAACCGCGTGGAGCAGCTTCTTTTGGAGTCTATTGGCCGAGCTTCCAAGGGCGAGAAGGATCTGGAGCTGCAAGATGCTGCCCTTGAGGCAGAGAACCTAGTTGGTAAGGAAATCTTCTCCCCAGTCTAGAAAAAGGTGCATAGTTCTGATCTTCGACATAGATTATTGCCTTCGCGCTACTGATACCAAGGGCAACAAGCTGCCGCCCCGACAGTTTGCTGAAGCCCTGGTTGTGGCCACTGGCGCTGGTTTCACTACCACCTCGTCGCTCTTGTCGTGGTTGATCTACGGTCTTGTCCAGTACGAGGGTATGCAGGAGCGCCTCCTGCAGGAGCTCATCGACAACGACTGGGACGAGAACACCCAAGTGACCGCCGACCTCACAAACAAACTCACTTTCCTCGATAACTATATCAAGGAGACTCAGCGCCGACACAACCCTTCTTACCAACCTGCGCGCACCGCCAAGGTTGACATGATCCTTCCCGGCGGCTACAAGCTACCCAAGGATTCAGTTGTAATCCCTGCCCTGCATCACATTCACAACAATGCAGAGCTGTGGGACAACCCTGCTCGCTTTGACCCAGACCGCTGGGATACCGAGAAGGTCAAGAACCGCCCGGCTGGTTCGTACGTACCTTTTGCCGCTGGCCCGCGCATGTGCATTGGCTTCAACTTTGCATTGCAAGAGGTCAAGGTCTTCCTGCCCAAGTTGATCTACAGGTACAAGTTCTTCAAGGCACAGGACGGTCCAATCGAATATGATCCCTATTTCCAACTCATTAGGCCGAACAATCTATATGTCCGTGCTGAGAAGCGAGTCAAGTGGCCTGCCAAAAGCGAGTAAATTATTTCAGACTAAAGGAAAGATGAGTTTGAACGCACGACTATTATTAGAGGACAAGTTATGATATCCATAGACGGGAGATCTTGGAGTTTGGGATAGATTCGGATTTTTTGTGGCGCAGTTTACTCTCATAGACGATGTGGTTGGAATATCAGTATTTACTGCCATTTTAATGAGCATTGAGTTGCTACCAGAATAGGCAAAGGTTGATACTCTTTCATATTCCTTTTTTTACGTTGTAGGAACCTTCTTCCCAGCCAATACTGGTAAAACACATAAGGTTATTGTAAACTAAATATAGAATTCTGCGCATACTATTTTGAAGGATAGAATGCTAATTTAAGCTTTGCGTTAAGCTTATGAGTCTTCCCTAGCGGTAATTACAAGTCTTCTATTATTACCCTCGAGTTGAAAACTTCACAGTCAATAATTTCCAGCTAGGTCCTGACAAGGGGGAACGGGTATTGAATTTCCAATTCTTGCTTCGCCCTGGCAATATTATGGTAGGGGGTATGAAAAGTAAGATTGCACTTAGTGGTGTGTTAAAATAATAGTTAGGAGAGAACAAAACTAACAAAACCAGACCATTATGATTACACTCAGTTTCAATAGCAGCCTCATACTGAAAGCACTGTTTGAACTTGACCGTATATGACTATAGCTGAACAAGGCCGAAGCAACACCTGAAATCGAGAGTATTTCAAGATTCATTTGATATGTTGACGTACAAGCCACTTACGCTTCACTACGGCGAGTTTGAGATACAAAGCGAACCGGTTAAATTTACGGAGCGAAAATCTTGTGGCGCTCTATAACTCGGGCTACGGTAGCAGTTTGGCAAAGATAGCATTTTGAACTCATTGCTACTTACTCTGTAGCAATTCGTCGTTGCATTTGAAAGACAGAAATAAAGGCAACGATGCATCTGAAGGTGAGTGGGAAATTATGGCTGAAAAGGCTTCCAGCCTCCGCACAAGAGCATTTTCTAGATGTATAAGGGAGTCTCAAGTACAATCTTATCCAGATTCCCCTTGTCCCCTGAGTTATGTGGTCCATAAGGTTTAAGATAGGCCATACTGTCAGAGCATTAAAGATATGAGGCCAGGATCCCTTGGCACTAAGTTCGCTACAGCCGGACCTCTGAGAGATAACTTGGATTACCGGACCGCTTCCCGTATAAAATGCAAGTGACTTTTACAATATAGTCTTCCTAATTCAACGCGAAGCCCTTCAGACTAGAAGACATGACCTTCGAAAAAGCTTGATTGAAACGAGGTTGAACTATCACGAATTGCAACATGAATGCAAGTTAGGTCAATTTGAAGACGAGGTAAGGAATTCCTTGCGAGATATGCATGTTCGAGCGGAACTTCGAGAAACCTTTGCCTTAGATACCGCGCGATCAGTATTCCAAGAAAATCTTCATGTAGGTATTCTAGTACATCGATAGTATCAAGTTGGGGGGGGGGGGG
>PXOD01000147.1:0-21412 GCA_003012165.1 Paramyrothecium roridum | reverse complement strand
CTATACCGCTGGTGCCTACCTTACGCAAATAAACAAGATGGATGCGAGTGCCGTCGCTGTTTGATAGGCACTCTCGAATAATTATGGTGCGGTAAACTACTGTCGAACGAGTCAACCCACGAAGTGCTGATCGTCGTGCGATTTCCAAACACAACGGCGCTGACGCAGTGGGTGGGATCAGCCCTCCCATGCCTGGCCTCGGTGAAAGCCCGCCGGTGCGCTCATCAGCCAGGTTCTACCACAGTACATGTTTCGGATGCGTTTATCCATACGTGTGTATTGTACACAAGGTGATGGAAGACGCACAACGACCCGCCTCATCTCCGGCCGGTTAAGACGGTGACGGTGTTGGGTGCTCCGTTCGTTGCCTTGTCTGCCGACCAGCCGGTGGGGGATTCAAAAATGAACGATGGCGTCAATTTGGGCCTGTCGCCTCCTTCTCGGCCGGATTTCACGGGAATTGTGGAATGAGGACCCCTTTCGAAAACCTGAAATCCTGCATCCCCAGATAACACATTTCGTGCCGCCACTGCCGAGTCGGCCACGCCTTACGGTCCCTATTTTTCAGAGCCGGTTGCCATGTCTCTCGAACCCGGTCCCTTTTCCGGAGTCACTCTGTGTCCCACAGAAAAAAATTAAAGGTAGCCACGGCGAAGGCTTGTGTAGAGGAAATGGATGGGATGCGCACGAGGGAAATGCCCGGCAATAAGCGGTACCCATACAGTATGCGGGCGTCTTGTGTTTCACTCCCCGTTCTGGCAGTTGCTCACGGACACTTCCAGAAATGGACCCAGTCTTGCCAGTCCTCGACGCCGTTGGCCAGGCCATTGGGGGAATCACCGCACAGTACGCGAGAATGGACGGTAGATCCTCAACACAGACAGAGTAGCCGCCATGGACCTGAAACGAAACGTTCGGTACAAACATGCCCGTGCCCGGGTTCATCCAGTTCGAATGCTTCGGACATGATTCCTTTAGCTGAGGAAGAGGACGAGGAAGAGGATGCGAGTCCGGGCGTTGATTCTTCATGGGGTTCCTGCGACCGCATCGCCCTCGTGTCTCACCAAAAAAAGAAACGGTGAGGTAGACCCCTTCGGCCCGTTCCCGAAGGAAGAAATCGGGGATTCTGGATCGCCTCACAATGACTTACACAGCATTGTCGCGCTCGCCGACTGGCCTGCCTTTCTTTGCCTCGCTGCATTGCATACGTCATATCAGTACGTCTCAATTCCGACGCTTCTCCGCCGGCCGTGTATTTTGTAATATGTTTCTCCCTTGAGATTTCTGGGCACACAAATTTCAAGCATCTCCGGGCGGGAGAGCCGGGATAGGGAACAAGGTGAGGCAATTCGAAGCCGGCTCCCCTTACCGAGGCACGATAATTGCTAAAAACGTACGTACAGTATCGGCAAGACTGTAGGCATGGTCTAAAACAAATCGACTTGTCTCCATATGCCTAAATGCACGCTGCAGCGAAAGGGGAGCCACAAAAAATTTCAATGCTGTTACCGAGACAACGAGGGATAAACCTGCCTGTGTGAAGGTCAACAGCGCACGTTTTCCCGTCCGCCCTGGTCAAGCTTTCCTTTCCAAGTGCTATGAGGGCAAAACTGGACGGGTGCTCTGCGGGACCTGCACGAGCAGGGGTCCGAGAGCGGGAGGTTCCGTGCCATCTGCGCCTCCTACTGTTAGGTGTCCTGCTTCCAGTCTTCGAATTCCGAGCTTGACTCGATATAGCCTCGTGAGAAGAAGACGAAACATTGGGCGGCCGTGCGTTTTCGTCCCGCGCCTTTCGACTCAACCTTCTTGTGCCGATGTGATGGTGAAACGCCCGGTCTGCGATCCTCATCCGGTTACTAGACTGGTATTTTAAAGAAAAAAGACCCTTGTGCTTCTACCTCTCTTCGATAGCCCGAGCTGAGAAAGGTGAAACAAACGGACAGGCTGTTTCGAGCTCGGAAACGGTCGCCTTCTACTCTGGATGATGCGAGGCAATTAGCTCGACATACCAAAGTTGCCTAGGAGCAGTCAAGGCGTGACACGGCCAGAGATGCCCCAACACTAAAGCTGCTGCTGTACTGATTTACGGTTGTGTTCTGTCGAACATGTTTGGCGAGCGTTGAGCCTCTGCGTTGATTAACCTCGAGGCAATCTTTCTAGCCTACCGAGAAGATCAACGTCGCGCGCTCCCACGAGCAACTGGATGGTCTGTGAGTGGTCCACCCATCTCTACCTGAGCCGAGTATGAGGTGTAAGTTCTGAGGCAACTTGATTCATGCCAAGTGTCCGCTTATACCAAACCGTCATCAAATATAGCCTCCACCGACAATTCAACGTGATTCAGATCTTGCCATGCTCGATACTATACCACTCACGTATGCTGTCTAAACATCCACCACAACAATGATCAACACCAATCATGATTGGATTTATCACGCGTGGCAGGCCAATAGCCATGCCACTGAACCAAACACCAAGTCAAATCAAACGACATTGGACCAATCGATCGTTTAACGCAACCGAGAGAGGTTTCGTAGTACTATAGGGTAGCTCGACAATGAGCACGACAGCACTGGCGATTGATATCACTGGGTGGTTTTGGACGAGAAACAGAGCGTACGAGAGGTGCCATTAAATTTGACGAGCCATATTCTTGCATCTTTTGATACTCATGGCTGTGAGTGGCTGTATTTTAGGAGACTGCGGCGCAGCACATGACTGATCCTGTGAGCCGTACCTACTGCAATCATCATAAATTGGAAGTTGAACTCCGAAGTCTACTCGCGATGGGATACCCTATAGCTTTTCATGAATAGTTTGGTTGACTCTGGACAAGCACTTGACGGAATCCGATGGAGATAGAACGGACGTCCTGCCTCGATGCAACAACAGAAAAATCACCCTGCTATCCCTGATGACTTATTAAAGCACGTCTGTCGCGCCCAGCGATTGCTCAAGAGAGGAGAAGTATGAGACGAGGCGAATCACCTTTGAATTGGAAGTAGCAGTAGACCGAACCGTTGAAACCATGGATATAAACACGAAGCCTGGCCCGTCCCAAGAGAACGCTCTGTGTCCCCATAATGATACATGCTAACCAGCAGTCGACCTTCCCGTTTTCATTACTGGGTCGGTGTCGCTACCGCCCGTTGCCCGAATGTCCAACCAACGCCGTAGTATGCAAGCCAGCAAGCTTTTGTCGAACCCCCCCTAAACATGCATCTCACAAAATGTCGTTTTCTCAGTGACCACCAGCACCAGGGTCCGGGAAGGCGAATCCAGCCGGGAAGTTGGGCATGCCATTGGGCAGGGTTCCAATCCCGAATGGGAAGCCTCCCATGGGACCTCCATGGGCCATGCCATCATCGTGACCACCCTTGCGTGCATTGCCGCCGCCGTGGCCCTCGTCCCGGCTGCGACGCCAACGCGACAAATCATCGTCACGACCACGCGTCGACTTTGGTCCGTTGCTACCGCCCTTGTCCGTCTGCATCCTTCTGCTGATGGCCTTGGATGACACACCCGCTCCAATCTCAATATCCGGCTCTTCTACGCAGATACCCGTCTCGATGGGGCGACCGCCACTGCCGCCGTACGGAGCCGTGAGCATCCACTTGCGATCGGCCTCGGTCAACTTCTGAATGGGGATAATGCTGACACCAGAGCTGTAATCGCTGCAATCCCTGGGCCCAAAACCAACGCCCCATCGTGTCTGGAACGCAAGATATGTTAGTACGTGTTGCGACTTGATATTGATGGTACTTACTCTTAAGGCAACCTCAAGATTACGGTTGTCCTCAGTTCCCTCCTTGGCGGCGACAGCATCACGGCGACTAATCATCTTGACGAAGGCATGTCGCTTGTCCTTGTTCACAATGCAGGTTTGAACTGTTCCAAAACGACTGAAAATATTACGTAGCTCGGCTTCCGAACAACTATTACAACGGTTAGTGCATGGGCATCCAGTGAACAGCACTTATAGGAACTCACGTTACGCCTCCTACGAACAAAGTTCGACTAAAGACCTTGATGTGTCCGGATGGCAAGCTAGGATCATACTCAATCCACTTCTCTACCTGGGGCAGGTCGTCCGACGGGCTGTTGCTTCGTCCGTGGCGGCCTTGGGGGCTTCGCTGGCGATAGTCATTGCCTCGTCGGCCATCGCGGTCCCTGTCATCATGACGGCCGCGTGGAGGAGTATCACGCGCAAATTCTGACCTATCACGGCCACCACGAGGAGAGTTGCGAGCGCCCCATCCACGATCAGGAGAACGAGAGCGCGAGCGTCCACCACGATAACGCGGCGGAGACTTGAGACCGTCCTGATATCCGCGGTCACGCACGTCACCAGGCAAAGGGACTGGTGCCCCCCAAGGCTGCTGTCCGGGAGCATATGGATTCTGGGCGGCTGCAGGCGGCGGCTGGGTATTTGGGAGGTTGCTACTGCCACCAGTCATGCTTTGAATCAAAGCTGGGATCTTGTCAAATGGAACGCCTTGATCTGCCAGCGCCTTGATCAGCAGAATCTGCTGTTGCGTGTTGGTATCAATGCCAGAGCTCCCAGGTGCAGGAGGCGCTCCAGGATAAGGATTCGAGTGATTACTCGCGGGCATGGCACTAGGCGGGGCATTCTGTCCAAGCATCTGAGGCAGGGAGAACGGCAGCGAAGGCATATTTACGGGCTGCGGCGCCGAGGGATAGGACGCCGGGGGCTGTGGTGGAGGATAGGTAGATGAAGCAGGCTGCGGCAGGGCCGCAGAAGGCATAGTATACGATGCCGCAGGGGCAGGGAGACTAGGGTTGCTTGGAGCAGCCGTGGTGTTCTGGCGAGCGATGTTCGCCAGAGCCTCGAGAATAGAAGATCCATTAGTGGGAAGAGCTGGAGCCGTAGCTGCAGACAGGTTCTGCAACGACCCGAGAACACTGGCTGGAGGGCTGCCTGGCGGAGTTGTCGAGTCTGAACGTTTCAAAGATTAGTAACAACTTTCGGAAACCAAGTGTTGGGCCGGGTGCTGCACACAGCCGACAGGCCCATTGAATGTAGATCGAGACGTACTCAAAGGTTCGGTTGCTTGCCGTGGAGCGCTGAGCTTCTCCTTGAAGGAATCGAGCATGGAAGCGGGGAAGGTCTGGCCCTTTTCCCAGATGTCAAGCAGTTTCTTAATCTTCTCCTACACGATGAGACAACATGTGAGTTACCATTCCTGAGATGCGAGATACGCGGGGAAGAGAGCAATCCTCGACAATGGAACAATGCTACAAGCGATACTGTTCCAAGAAATTCGCAGACAGCTACGGTCAAAGTGTTGTTGCGTACCTTTTGTTCTTCTGGAGCGGACTGTAAGATATCATTCATCAACACGGGCATGAGTTCCGTCACTCTGTGGACGCCGGCGGCATACGTGCCATCTTGGGCGGAGCCGTTAATTGCCTGACCTTGAGCCTTTGCTTGCTCGAGCCACTTCCGTGTTACAGAGTCTACGACGTAGAGGACGCCTAGCTTGTGCGTGCCAGGAGCCTTCTTAAAGTGGGTGTAGATTTTCTGGATGAGAACCGACTCGGACTGTAGATGCGAGCGTCAGCACGGTCGAGTTGCGCGCATCGGGAGATCGGCATGATCAGTCGGACGTTGAAACCTACCTGAATATTGGCCACACAGAGCGAGGTCAGACTGGTGATGCGAGAGCCAGACACGCCAGGCGGCTTCAAGTTGAGCATAGCCTGGAGACCAGCCTCAAGGTCTGCTACAGCGGAAGCCATGGTGATTGCCAGGAGTGCGTCAATGCGATCAACTGCGATATACAGGCCTCTAGAGAATACGCAGAGCGCAGTAGCGCAAGGGACGTTGCTCGGGTGTGAGCCGCCGACAAAAGACGATCACTTTCAGCTGGTTTAATACGCCTCCGCTTGGCTGGAAGGGAGCGATGCCGCAACGTTTTACAAAAGCGCGCGATATGGTACAGAATGAAGAAGCGTCGCGTGTGTACGAGTGGACAAGCCTCAAATGATAGTACGTGATTTCCCGGGACGCTTTACGCAAAGGGTGGGAGAAGTTCCTGTTCTACTGCGATGAGGATAGGCGCACGATCGCGTCACCAGGTAGATCGGGCGCTGGATTAAAAGACCAGCAACGCCGTCTAGTAGTTTGTCGGTAAGAGCTAGAAGAATTTGCGAAGAGAGAGAAACCACTTCAATGACGAAGTCCTGAAGGCAGAAAGGAAAGTTGTTGCCCTTTTGAAGATGATCCAGTCGATGAGGATGGGAATGATGCAGGAGAGAGAAATGAACAAGAGAGGAAGAGGAGAAGCGAGCAGCACTTGACGAGGGGGGCGAGTGGGTCACGCATGAAAACTCTTGTACTCAGAACGATACCAAAACTTTGGTACGTACCTGCGTGCCTAAGTGCATGCCTCAGGTGCTCCAGTTGCTTACCTTACCTTAGGTAGACCGTAGTTTAACCGTAGGACATCCTTCGAGCTCCAAATGCACGATAAGAAGGAGAGCGCGATAAGACAAATTGGTGTACGGACACAAGTCTTTGGGGGTAAGACAGCACAAACGGCGCTACATTTGGCTCCGGCCAATTTGTGCTTATTTCCGGCGATTGACGGGGGGCTGCCATTCCCGCATTGATGACGGCCTGCAGCATCCACGTTTAAATTTTTCCTTTTTTTTTTTCTTTCTGTTTTGAGCACGGTACCTTGCAGTACCTTGGGGGAACGACTGGCCGAAACAAAAAGGTCCGAGGCTTACCTGGGTGAGACGTCTGATTCTTGCGACGAAATCCCCAGTGAATGAATACGGCCCTGGTTGGGCTGTCTGAGCTGTTCGATGAGGCAATAACACCATGGAAAAGTACAGTTTCTACGAGGTAACGCGTCGGGTAATATGATGGGGTTTCCGTTGGGTGAGACAAGGTTGGTGATAAATGCCGGCCATGGCGAACCTCAGGGCCGCATGGCTGGGCTATAGTCCGGAGAAAGCAAAGCCATGGCCTCTGGGATCGGCAGGCGCATACGGATTACCTGCGATTTTGTGGCCTTTTTTCCAACCTTATTGTCGCAGAGTCACCTGTGTTCATTTGAATTGTTGGTGAAGCATTGTTGGGTCCGCTATGGCAACGTGGGTAGCTTGTGTGATGCTTGTACTATGTACTGGGCCGTACCCGCTGCATCTGGCGAAGGGGTTTACCTCAGCAGCGCGCATAGCACGCATTAGCACGCATCAGTGATGTAACTTCCGGCCGCTCTCCCATGTAACGGGGCTGTCCGGCTAACCTCGCATCCATGTCTCCGTGCTGGTAATTTTTTTGCTCGGCGATTCCTGCGCCTTTTTTACCTCCCCCCATCCACACCTCAACTTCGTCCTTTATTCTTCACCCTTCTCACAGCCTAGCCACAGCACTTTCGCAATGGCTTCCGTTACCCGTCTCAGCAACTCTGCCCTCCGGGCTTCTCTCAGGACTCCTGCCTTCAATGGCCGGACTGTCGCCTTCAACACTGCCCGCTGCTACTCCGCCAAGACTCAGGTAAGGAGCTTCCCCCTTCTTCATCCAAGCCGGCGCTGTGCTGCGCTTCATGTAGCTCCCATCGCTGACAGATTGCCTTTCAGACCCTGAAGGAGCGCTTCGCCGAGATTCTTCCCGAGAAGATTGAGCAGATCAAGGCTCTGCGAAAGTTCGTGACTAGCATTCCGTCTTCTCCGGCTGGCCCGATGCAATATACTAACATTGAGTTCAAGGGAGCATGGCTCCAAGGTCATTGACAAGGTCACCCTTGACCAGGTCTACGGCGGTGCCCGTGGCATCAAGTGCCTTGTCTGGGAGGGTTCCGTGCTCGACTCTGAGGAGGGTATCCGTTTCCGCGGCAAGACCATCCCTGAGTGCCAGGAGCTTCTCCCCAAGGCCCCCGGCGGCAAGGAGCCTCTTCCTGAGGGTGAGTGGAAGCTCCAATGCGTCGTCATTTTGTCCTTCAAGTCCTAATTGAAACCTGCGCAGGTCTTTTCTGGCTTCTCCTGACCGGCGAGGTTCCAACTGAGCAGCAAGTCCGCGACCTCTCCGCCGAGTGGGCTGCCCGCTCCGACCTCCCCAAGTTCGTCGAGGAGTTGATTGACCACTGCCCTACCGACCTGCACCCCATGGCTCAGTTCTCGCTCGCTGTCACCGCTCTCGAGCACACCTCTTCTTTCGCCAAGGCCTACGCCAAGGGTATCAACAAGAAGGACTACTGGGGTTACACCTTCGAGGACTCCATGGACCTGATCGCCAAGCTGCCTAACATTGCCTCGCGCATCTACCAGAACGTCTTCAAGGGTGGCAAGGTTGCTCCTATCCAGAAGGACAAGGACTACTCCTTCAACTTCGCCAACCAGCTCGGTTTCGGCGAGAACCAGGACTTCATTGAGCTGATGCGTCTCTACCTCACCATCCACACCGACCACGAGGGTGGCAACGTCAGCGCCCACACCACCCACCTTGTTGGCAGTGCTCTTAGCTCTCCCTTCCTGTCTCTGGCCGCTGGTCTGAACGGTCTGGCCGGTCCCCTGCACGGCCTGGCCAACCAGGAGGTGCTTAACTGGCTTACGGAGATGAAGAAGGTCGTTGGCGACGACCTCAGCGACAAGGCCATCACCGACTACCTGTGGTCTACCCTCAACGCCGGCCGCGTCGTTCCCGGCTACGGCCACGCTGTCCTGCGCAAGACCGACCCCCGCTACATGGCTCAGCGCAAGTTCGCTCAGGGTACGTATCAACCCCGACTCCCGTGCTTTGGGACCGGAGCGCTCCCATGCACATGTTTTGACGAATTGATGCTAACGTCCAATGCAGAGAAGATGCCCGAGGACCCCATGTTCAAGCTCGTCAGCCAGGTCTACAAGATTGCCCCTGGTGTCCTGACTGAGCACGGCAAGACCAAGAACCCTTACCCCAACGTCGACGCCCACTCTGGTGTCCTCCTGCAGTACTACGGTCTCACCGAGGCCAACTACTACACCGTCCTGTTCGGTGTTTCCCGCGCCATTGGTGTCCTGCCCCAGCTGATCCTCGACCGCGCCTTCGGTGCCCCCATCGAGCGTCCCAAGTCCTTCTCCACTGAGAAGTGGATCGAGCTCGCCAAGAAGCTGTAAATGCGGTGACGGAAGATCAGGAGACGAGGAGCAAGGGACAGCTGTGCATGCCAAGCGAGGCGGCAGGTCCTGATACTCTATTAAGCTTTGTATAATAAAAGACACGCGCGTGGAGTAGGGAGAAAAGTGATTGGTTATGGGACGAGAGCAGTCAGTCTACTTTTGGACGCGCGCACTCGCTGTATGCTGGGTTGCCGATGTACTCTAAATCTGCACTTGGCGTGGTTTGCATGAGATTCCTTGATATCAATACACCTTTCCAACAACAAACGATTTAATGAAGATGTGTTCTTTTTAACAATGCTACTTGATGCCATGTACGGCATCCGAGGTTCGAGATTGCCCGGACATCCGAGGCTCGAGAGCTGCCTCGTGCAAGCTATCGGGTGGACCCGATATGTGTATTTCTCCAGCACGAAAACGGAGTTCCGATGGGTATCGCGCATCGGAGCTGTCTGGTCTCGGACTCCGTGCCGGTCTACGAGAAATTCGCCGAGATGTGCGGATAAGTCAACATACGCGAAAAATGTCTTCTATCCTACCTGGATTTTGAAGCGGCATCATGAACGTAGATGACTGAGGTATGCAAGGCCCCTATCAAGGCTGCACAGTAAAGAAGAAAATGCTGTGGCGGTTACCCAGAGCGGCGGACCAGAGTTGCAGATAGAAGTACCTGAGTACCTACCTGTATTCTGTATTACCTTACTAGCAGACATGGCTGGAGCTCATCTCAACCTCACCAAGCCTGGGTCGATTCCAAAAGCCTGATATCTGAGGTCCAGCCAGTGAGCGAATCAAATTGACCCCACCGGGCGCTCCCAACCCTCAACAGCCTTGCCCGTGGCTTGTTGAGGTGGGTTTTTGGGCAAGGCGTGGGAAGAAGTACTCTGTACCTTTTTCAACCTCTTCTCAAGGGGGGAGGAGGGCCCCGGTGAAGGGACTAGGAACAAGAGCGAGGCTCGCTCGCAGGTGAATATACCAATTACCAGTATTACCAGGTACCTTAGGAGCGGCTACACTTCCAACAGGACGTACTCGTGTAAAGCGTCTTACTTACGGCCTTAGCATTCCTTTTTTTCTCCTTTTTTTTCCTCTCTTCTTCGAGACGAGAAGCTCGTTTTCCCTCCGTCTTTCTGTTTGATACTTTCGTATCCGTATCGAGCCAACCTTAGGTACTGGGCTTACTCTGGCAGGCCTTAGGTACCTAGGCAGGGCAAGGTAAGGTGCCTTAGATAAAGGCCCTTGGGTGATGTACAGAGTACTTACTACCTAAGGTAGTCCGTTTAAGATGAGCTCCATGGGACGCCGAGGATCGCAGCCAGCGCGGGCCCGCCCCTCCGCACTCAACCTCGCCGAACGCGGGCCTCAAAAAGAAAAAGGTACCTTGCCTCAGGTAGCTTGGGATTCCAACTTTGTGCTTCGCGACAGAGCTCCTAGGGCCTCGTGCTGCACAGCCGGCTCCATTGTGCATTCAAGTGGAAAGGTTCAACATGGTGTACTTTACCTACAATATCGTAGCAGAAATTCGCATTCGCGTATTTGTACTCTCTAGGGGGGCCGATACTGTTCTAGTACGCTCCGTGCCCGACCGACTCGATCATCAAAAGTCAAAATGTGAGCGCGCCTAGGCGAGTGAGCGTCCAAGCCACATGCAACCGGTTGAGGCAGCCTTCTGCTCACCTCACCCCTGTACCTAGTCTATATAGCTTGCAGCAAAGTCACGGGCCGGTACCTGTAAGCTTGCGTCGCATGCAGCTCCAGCAGCTCTGCCGCAGGGAACTGTACCTTGGCGCGACACGTGCAAATGGCGCTGCCACGGTCCCCCGGGCGAGTGCGGACGGGCCCTCGAGGTGCGCCATACCCTCGGGAAGCCTCCGTCCAGCTCCAGCACTTGTTAGAGACCCAGAGTAACTTGCAGAGTACCGTACCTGGGTGAGCTCTGGGAGAGGACCTGTGCCTGTTCCTGTTTCTGTTCGCGCTCCCGAAACTCCATCCGTCACCCTCCCTTGACTTTCCCTTCCCATCCTCGTGAATGCTTACGACCCCCGGCTCTCCCTCTCAACCCGCCCCATAATTCTCCGTCCTCGTTCGGTGGATTCTTCGTCGCGGATACATCCCCAGACTCCCTTTCCTCATCCTATCCTCGGCTTTCTCTTCCTCTCCTCTCCACACAACTCAGCCTCCATACCTACCTACCACCTTCGCTTTCCCCTCCCCCCTTAGCGACGAAGCACCCTCTTCCCTTGGTCAGGGCCCCTTTCTGCAATAACCACACGAAGCCATGGTTGCGAGCGTTACAGTTCCCACCCCCGTCGGGGACAAGAAGTTGGAGAAGAAACCCATCAAGTTCTCCAACTTGCTGCTGGGCGCCGGTCTCAACATGTTCGAGGTCACCACCCTTGGTCAGCCCCTCGAGGTCGTCAAGACCACCATGGCCGCCCATCGTGGTGATGGCTTCACGTCAGCTTTGGGCCGCATCTGGTCTCGCGGTGGTCCTCTTGGCTGTAAGTTCAATTGCGTCCTTTTGGCTTCCGTTTGTTCTCTGCTCGCGACCGTTTTGCGCTCCGCCCCAATTGGCGTGCCTAGATTTGGGAACGAATGGAGCACAGCTCGGCCCAGCACGACCAAGCGCATCATAGCATTGCACAGCTGCTAACTTCTACTGCCACAGTCTACCAGGGTCTTATTCCCTGGGCCTGGATCGAAGCCTCTACCAAGGGCGCCGTCCTGCTTTTCGTCGCCTCCGAGGCCGAATACTACGCCCGGGCTGCCGGTGCCAATGAGTTCGTCGGTGGTATCTCTGGTGGTATCGTTGGTGGTGTCGCCCAGGCCTACGCTACCATGGGTTTCTGTACTTGCATGAAGACGGTCGAGATCACCCAGCACAAGCTTGCCGCTACCGGTGTCAAGCCCCCCTCCACCTTCCAGACTTTCATGGGCATCTACCGCCAGGAGGGTATTCGCGGCATCAACAAGGGTGTCAACGCTGTCGCCATCCGACAGATGACCAACTGGGGCAGCCGATTCGGTTTCAGCCGCCTCGCAGAGGGCTGGATCCGCTCCGCCACCGGCAAGAAGGAAGGCGAGAAGCTGGGTGTTTCTGAGAAGATTCTAGCCAGTGCCCTGGGTGGTGGTCTGAGCGCTTGGAACCAGCCCATTGAAGTCATCCGTGTCGAGATGCAGAGCAAGAAGGAGGATCCCAACCGACCCAAGAAGATGACCGTTGGCAACACCTTCAACTATATCTACAAGAACAACGGTATCAAGGGTCTCTACCGCGGCGTCGCTCCTCGAATTGGTCTTGGTGTTTGGCAGACCGTCTGCATGGTTGCAATTGGTGATATGTAAGTCATTCTCACGACCCATACGCGTTCTCACGAAATAAAGTGAGGAGCTTTTTTTCTTCGAATATCCTATTAACCCGAATGCACACAGGGCGAAGGGCTGGGTCGAGCAGCTAACCGGCGACTCGGTCACGGCTAAACATTAAGCAAGGCGTTCATAGGCGCAGTCGATTTTACCAAGGGAAACTGGGGCGCGCGCAGCAATGTGGGCAGCATATGAGATGACACCTACGATTTATCATGGAGCAGTGATGGCCTTGTTGTCCTATCTATGTGTCTATATTACGTGTTTGGGGCTGTGCGTTCGGCCACTTGTGTCTGCGGTGTGTTGCAGCGGGCACTGCAGCAAGAGTTCCCGCGGTTTGGTGACATCAGTCGCGGCCCGATTGCCGGAGCAGTCTTTATTGTCGCTGTACTGGATTTTGAAATAGATCTCTTATTGTTTGTCTGACTAGGCGAGACATCGCAGAGAACAAATAGACGGAATTACCTGGATTCCAGGAAAGCCGCGCACGGCCTGATCATGAAAATGCCAATATTCTTTTATGCTGTGAACCCCCGGATAGTGGGTAGACGAAGAGCTCATGACGACCACTGTCTCGAGATGTTTGTATCCTACAATCGCATTAAAGTAAGGTTGCTAGGTCGCTGAGAGAGCCAATGGGTACTATTTGCGGCTGGATTGATGCTCCGATCTGTATATAATGTTTTCACCGGAGGGGTATGCACAGAGGAGGTGCTCACCAGCATTGGGCAGCTCAAATAACCGGAACAGGTTTCGAATGTATTTCGCATGCTCTAAGCTGCTAAGAAGAATCCTGGACAGCCCGGAGGGGCAGCATAACGAGCAACTCACAATGATACAATCCCTGAGGTTTCCTAGACGAGAGTATGAAAGGGTTTGGGCCTCTAAAGAATTAGAAGTACAAATAAACAAACAACCACTTGTTCTCTCGTTACGCAAGCCTAGCTTAACTAATATAAAACCCAATGCCTGGCAATAGTAGGACTTATAATTATGGGCTGACTATTGGGTTTGCTTAATAAGGTATAGAGATAGAATAAACAACAGCCGGGGCATATTGGCTAGCCACTGGACACATAGATAGATAAATATATATATTTAAAACTACTTACTTTTTACTTTTTTAATTATTGTTTTTTTTCCTCCATAAAATTGAATCTAGTTCAAGTAGCCTAGGATAGTCATTATATTAATATATTGTCAAATTTCAAGGCCAGGCTTGATTTGTAGTAATTACCCTAGATGGGGGCCACATAGTTGAACAGTCTGGGTATTTAGAGTCGCGTCGAAAGGACACTTGGTCAGCTATATATAGAGATTTACATTGCGATCACAAATAACATCACGATATCACTAAGCGGTATCATCGATACATACAAAGCAAACTACAAAAGAGTTTATGGTTTAAACAAAGGCATATATTTGGGGTATCTTTATAAACAGTCATACTCTCTAACATTCCTAACAAGGTCACTTATGCTCAAAGAGGCATTTCTTCATAAGCAAAGCCCAAGTCCTCATCATCTATACTAAGTAACGCACCGGCTTTTAAAAGTTCCGTCAGGTCGGCGTCTTCAAGACCTTCCACGTCCAAGTCCCGAGCTCTGTTGGCCCGATGAGCTTGTTCAAGTTGCATACTTGGCTGCTGCACCACCTTGAGTCTCCGGACGGACCTGCGACGCCCGCGCGTGGCGTGAATACTTGATTGCTGCAGCCGATCAAAGTGTGTTAAAAGAGGTGCAGTCGGATCACCATCCCGATGGGCATCGAGGCGGTATAGGGCAGTGCTTCCATAATTAGGTCCCTGGACAGCACCAACCGTACGGTTCGGATTAATAATAAGCTTTCCCGAGTCAAGGTACGCCTGACGAGTGTATGCGCCCACACTGACTTCAACATCCAGCACATCTTTCGAGATGGAGGGATTCCGTTCGGGGGCCGGTGGATCTGGATGTGGAATGAACGGCTGTGGACGACGAATCTGCCGGTTTAAACCTGGAATAGCAATAGGTGGTGCGGGCGCCTCTGCCTTATTCAGCGAGAAGACGAAAACCCTCCCAGTAGCGTCGCCAACGGCAAGTTGGGAGCGGTCTTCCAAGAATGAGCCGTGTGAGATAGGTCCAGGTGCCTCCAATAGTGTGCGTAAATAGGGATGGCTCCTCTTTCTGACATTCCACACCTTCACAACTCCGTCGCTGCCGCCAGTATAGAGTCTATCGGGAGTAGTGCCCCAGGCCGTGAATTTCACGCCAGTGTCCTCCCTTTCGCGATCGGAGATGAATTCGTCGAGGGGATGGCCATGTTTCAGAACATGAACGGGCTTATCTCCTTGCGCTGTGTCCCAAACATATACCTTTCCATCTGTACAGGCGGCAGTAATATACGAATGGCGAACAGAGTTGGGCATAATTGTGATTTCGTTGATATCGGCGGCTGCGCAATCCAGGTTTTGGAACTCGTGATAGGCCCCATCCGTGCGAGGTATATCGCGTTGAAAGAGATGAATTTGTGTCCGTACACCATGCTCAACATTAAGGCCACACGGGGAGGTTGCTACAATAAAGCGCGGTAGTGTTGGATGCCACGCAATTTCAAAGACATTCGCGGTAGTGGCAGTAAGAACCGGGATCCTGCAACCCGCATTGGCGTCCCAGAGCATAATTTCCCCCGATTGCCTCTTATCCTCCGGAATATCGTTATCGTCTCCGGACAGACTGCGAGGAGAGTATCCAATCGCAAGCAGATGCTGCGTCCCGGGAGCTCGACCCCACTGCATGGTAGCCGGGAAATAGGCCCAATTGTCATTGCCATTGGCATCCGTACGAGTACAGGACAGGGCTTCATAGCCACTTCTCTCAATGTCCCGGGGATTGATCGTGTACACACGTACAGCCTCCGATGGGATATCGGCCGCAGAGGCCACTCGTCCAGATCCATCTTTCGCAGACACGACAAAGTTGACATTGCCTTCGTGGTGCCATGTAGCTAGGTTTTTCAACGCCTCGTCCACTTTCCACACCTTCACGGTTTTGTCGAAGCTAGATGTGTAGGCGAGCTTAAAAACCTCATCATAATCAGACGAAACAACCGAGGAATAGAGCCACGGATCTTGACTTTGGCGCATTGCCTCGGTTGAATTTTCTCCAGCTTCAACCAGCGGACGCGGGATGCGGTGGTCAGGGAACGCTCTCAATGTGTTACCAGTGGCGGAAAAGGCAAGTAGGTTGCCAGGTTTGTTGTACTGCTGATTGTGCGTATCGGAATGTGCCGTAGTACCGCAGATGAACCCATGCGATGATACCCACGATATCGTAGCAATATCGCCTGCGCAGTTGGTAAACTCAGCGACAAGATCAAGCGCATCCTCGTGGACTTGAATGCACTCTGACTGGAAGTTGATGTACTGTCGTGAGCGACCGAAACCTCTATTGCCTTCAAGCTCTCTCGCCAGAAGAAGAGAATGAATACGGCTATTGCTGTGTTTGGTGGGCTGTCTTTTTGCTATGATTTGGTTTAGCGATAGTACCTGGGGAACTTCAGGCAAGCTATGCTGATTCAGGTCCAAGCAAAAGTTTGTAATATCATGATGTGTTCGACCCCGCAGACTTGAAGCTAATGTGGCCGGAATGTTCTCTCCAAGCAGATGTAAGACACAGGCCAAACCGTTCCGAGTTGGTGCCACATGCGCCCGTAGGTACTGAGAGAGCCAGGCTGCAATCTGAGTAATCTCCTCTCTGCTAAAGTCTACGTGGTAGACTGTGGGCTGGGCCAGGTGGGCGAGTGGTGTAGTTGGGAGGAACTCTTTTGCGCCACGAGCAATTCGCTCACGATCTTGAAGAGTGAGGTAAGGCCGGTCTATAATTTGGTGCCATCGTGACGGCTTAGTTGAGCGAGCTTCGCGGGGCCTTGGTTGGGGACCATATTCATGCGGCCCTAAGCGAGATGCGCGCAAGTATTTCCTTGTATCTACCAAATATTGAGGGCCGAAGCGGCGGGCTTGGTGATGAAGAGGCTTAGTTTCGTTGCTGGGAAATATTTGGGTGTTGGAAGTGCTAGGTTTTGGAGATCGATTTACTGGCGGTGGAGGCCTGATTATTTGATGTTGCTAAGTACCTTAAGTTAGCTGAGGGCAAGGTAGACCGAGGTCGATATCGCGTACCGTTGAGCGAGCGGATGCATGAATAAGTCGCGTAGCAAGTCTTGTGACGTCTTGTAAATCAGCGGCGAGCAGGTGGCCGCCAGTCTCGTCCAGCCGTATCCGAACGGATGGGTTTCTGCTTAGACTGCCGACAACCTGTAAAATATATGTTAATCTTTATTATACCTATAATGAAGCCCGTCGCTCTCTTACCTCGCTCGCAATATCGTCTCTTGAGTACCTCTCAGGCGGTAGCTCTTGGACCAACTTCACCACAATTGGTATAATCTGGTCCCTAAAGCACGTCTTGAGGGTATGATCGCGTGCGCTCCCATTCTCAACGCGCCTTCGCTTGGCTGGTGGCGGTTCTTCACGCGATTGGAGAAACGCGATAGCGCTCAAGCTCGATTGTGGTGCTCCTGTGGTGGGAGAATCGTTGGTCAGGTCAACAATGGGCCTGGACATGGCCTTCGCAACCGCCATATCTTGTCGGCACCATCACACCCCCGGCAAACCACGGATGGAAACAGAGAAATCGGGAGACAGGAGCGTGCCGATGGTGATGGGACTCCTCTATGCAACATTCAACGCGTTAAGTTGTGGTGACGCGCGAGTGGTTACTGGGGGGAAGAAGGTTGAGAAAAGTGGGTACTGGACCTGACTGCCGTAAATAAGTAAATATCGGATAAATAAACTTGCGGGCTTATATTATTCTCTAGTGTAACTTATATAAGTGAGCTTTGATTATATTGTACTTATTATATTATTTATATTTATATTTGTATTTAAGAGAGATTTTCTCAAATAATATTATAAGTAAGTTAATAATATTTTCTTAGAATACCCTAATTGCACACATCTGAAGTCTGCCGTTGGAATTTACAATTACTCATATATAATGCACCACTATAAATTAGGCATTCCCGGGGCATTAGAGTGCCCTGCGCAGGCCATGTGTAATGGCAAGAAAGAGGGCCAACACACTAAAGCACCATTGAACGGCCAATGCCAGTTCCATTTTCTTTCCAATGTAGACGTCCCTAAACCCCTTGAAACATTCTCAATTTTCCATTTCACGACTTATATATTGTTCTTTCTTATACCTACCCTCTTAGTATTGCAGATCCTAAAACCTTATGTCAATGTCCACTGTCAAATAGTTATTGAAGATTACGGCCAAAAGGTTTGTAGACCACTTGACTGCACTAGGAAAGTAGCCATAATACCTGCTAGAGCCTAAGAGATCCCCAGCACTAAGAATAATATGACTTCCATGCTTTTTACAGAGCAAACAATTCATAGAGGGCAACCCCAAAAGCACATATTCCCTACACGACGGCATAAACCACATTGTATTTTTCAGGCAATGCACCCAATACTATGACGCTGCCATACTAACTAATGTTCCGAGACGTCATAAAGTTACAGCGGCTCCACCCCCCAAATTCGACTATCCAGGAATATGGAGCATGTTTCCAAAATCGGAACCAAAACAATCCTCTGCTGTCAAGCTACCATATACTTTGTGCTTAAATAATTTACAACTTGCCCTTGGTAATGGGCTGTTCGGCCGCAATCTCCTCGTACATCTGATCGATCTGGGCACGAAAGGCCTTAGCGGTCTGCGGTCTCTTCAACTTGAGGCTAAAAGGTAGTGGTTAGAACCGTACGGCAACAGAAAACTTGACAGGGGCACAGTAGAACACTTACGTGGGCGTGAGCAGCTCGTTATCAACAGTGAATGGCTCAATGTCCAGGTAGACGGCCTTCACCTTCTCGAAGCTGTTGAACTTGTGCGATCGGGCGATATCGTCAAGCTTCTTGATAAACGCCTTCCTGACCTTGGGGTCGTTCGCAGCAGCCTTGAGATCGGCATGGTCGGCGGCGGTGACATTTCGTCCGAGCACCTTGCTAGCAAAAGGTGGGAAGTTCTCCAAATCGATGCCGAAAACTCCAACGAGGGTGGACTGCGTAGGGTCGCCGTGAACGTAAGCATTGGCGATGAGGTTGGTGCTGCCCATGTAGACGTTCTCAATGCGTTCGGGCGAGATGTACTCGCCTTGGGCCAGCTTCATGACGTTCTTCTTGCGATCGATGATCTTGAAGCGACCCATGCTGTCGACTTCAGCAATGTCGCCACTGTGGAACCAACCATCGGGCTCGAGGGCCTTCGTCGTCTCCTCTTCGTTCTTGAAATACTCCTTGAAGATGCAGGGGCCCCTGAGCAGGATCTCACCGCGGGGGTTGGGCTTGTCGTCGACCGAGTACTCAAACTCGGGAACGGACTCCAGGCAGATTTCCACACAGCTGGTGGGGCCACCGATGTTGCCAGTAGAGAAGTCGTCGTTAGCCTGGACGGTGCCGACGGCGAACGTCTCCGTCATGCCGAAACCTTGGAGGAAAGTGTTGCCAAAGGCGGCGCGGAGGAACTCTTGCACATCGGGGTCCAGCTGCGCGCTTCCGCTCACCATGACGTGCGTCCTGTTGAGGCCAACGGCTGCCTTCACCTTGGGCGTCCAGATCTTGTCGTAGAGGAAGTGCTTGTTAGTGGCCTTGCCTGGAGGTCCACGCATGGACGCCTTCTTCGATTCGATGACGCGCTTAGACAGTGCACCCCTGACACCGGCGGCTTCGACTGTGGCGGTACGGATGGCAGAGTTGAATCGGTTGTAGAGACGAGGGACGGAGATGAAGGCCGTGGGTTGAAGAATCTTCAGGTCATCGACGAGGCCCAGAATATCACCGCGGTAAAAGCCCGTCGCGGCACCAGCTGCCAGGGCCATCTGGTCCACCATGCGCCCGTAGATGTGGGCCAATGGTAGATACGACATGTGCACCTCGCCCAGCTTGAAGTGACCGCTCATGCGGCCAGAAGAGTTGGCCGAGACCAAGCTCTTGTGAGTGATGACAACACCCTTGGGGGGGCCGGTGGTGCCAGAAGTGTAGTTGATCGTGTAGAGGTCGTCCCAGCCGGCGGGCTTGGGGGCGCGTCCTGACTTTTTACCCAGTTCCTCGACCTCGGCCATGGAGTAGATCTTGATGCCATGTTGGCCGGCAATCTGATTCAAGACGTCTGACTTAGAGTTACCCTTGACTTCGCCATCATCCAAGGAATCCAGGGAGATGATGATCTTGAGGCTGGGCAAGCGAGGCGCAAGCTGGAGAAGAGTAGCAATGTGGTTGAGGGAGCTAACAATGCATGGAAGATCGGCATGGCGGATGATGTATTCAGTAGCATCGGGGCCCAAAGTTTCGTAGAGTGCCACGCTGAAGAGGGGCTGGGAGCAGATAGCCAGTTCTGAAAGTGAGGATGCATGTCAGCTACCAACGAAGAATTTTCGGGGGGGGGGGGGGGGGGCAAGGCGTGAAGAGTCTCTCAATGTGCTAGACTGCGTACGTACCGGTAATCTGCCACTCAATTCGATTCTGCGACCAGATGCCAACACCATACGTTTCCTTGGGATAGTTGATTGCACGATGGAGCTCGACGATGCCGGCACCGAAGTTGTTCTTCCGCTCCCTAACCTGTGCGTAGGTGAGCCAGTCGTACCTCTCGTGGTGCGATCGCGTAGCCGGGTTCCATGTGCGGGCGCCGAGACAGGGCTTGTTGGGCCACTTCTTGGCGGCGGACTCGAAGAGATCGTGGTAGGAGTGGACCTCCGGGTCGACGGTGGTCATGAGCTCCGAGTCGCGGAAGCGGTGGTGCCTGTAGATGGCTGTGCGACCGGGCCGCTCAGAACCGGGGATGGGAACACCATAGGGAGAACCGGCGGGGGGAGGCTTGGCCAGGTCGTTCAGGTAAGCGTCAACGTCCCGGAGTGGCGCCATGGCTGATATGAGAGGTGGTATGCGTGCTGTTGGGTGCGGTTGCGACGTTGAATTTACGAGACACGCAGCAGGTGGTGTCTGGCAGAAGATTCAAGAGGGCAACAGGTTGAACGTGAAACCGGCCGGAACACAGGAGAGGATAGCAGCAGATGCGAGGTAGCGCAAACGCGAGGCGGAGGCGGCTGCACGGTCTGTGTCACCTGGGTTGGGAGAGAGAGAGAGGAAGGGTAAAGTCGTAGGGGGAGGGAGGGGGGAGTTGAGAAATCGGCGAGGTTCAACTCTGATCGCGGGATGATGGCGAGGTGGAGGAGAGATCGAAGGAATGGAGGAAAAGGGTCAGCGAAGCGGACTTTGACCCGAACGGGGAAGCAGGAAGATAAAGCTCAGGTGAAAGCTGGGGCCGTGGGGAGGATTCGACCGAGGCCCCCGGACAAAGCCTCGGCAGCCCCAGATTTGGCGTCCAGGTGAGTGGAAACACTGGAAAGACATGAGGTAGTCTACCTACTTACTGCTTGTATGTGGCATAGGCGGTGGGGACAGGTACCGCCAGTGCCTCCGTTGGCGTCACCCGCAAAGTCTCGTCTCTGTTCCAGAAGGCTAGTGGGGGTGCCGGCCAGCGCGCGCCTGGGGAAACAAGACCTTTTCCCCATCATCTGAGACAAGGCCCGTCTGCGTCCCTCGTAAGCGCCCGCCAACGAGTGAATCCAGCCTGTCGGTCAAGACAAGGCGCCGATCATCCCACAAAGCAGACAATGCGCAACCCCATGAGAGCTCTCTCGACGTGTTGGCCGAGCAGGCACCGGGTGGTCGGAGCCAGGTGCCTTGCGTGATGCTACAGTGGAAGCGGAGCATTCGAGGCCAACTTGGGAGTGTGTCGCCGGTGATGCCGCCCTCCCCCCCCCAAAAAATGGCCCACACTTCACTTCACCAGAGGAGGTGCTACAGCGGGGT